>ML391177.1:0-14974 GCA_005239525.1 Nicotiana knightiana
TGAGGCACATTATCTTTTAATGAACATCCAAGGGGGAGTGTTATAAATATACATTATATAATGAATGTTCATTTAATACTCCGTTGTAAATAAGCATCCTGAAGAAGCTTATCCATATTGGACACTACCGTAAATATATTTATCTATTTAGTACTCTATTGAAAATAAGCCTCCTGAAGAAACTTATCATTTTGGTACTCCGTTATGGATAAACATTACCCCCGGAAGAAGATTATCTACATTTGGTACAGTAGCAGCTTACACAGCAGCTTGCAGTAGCAGCTTACACATCAACTTCCTTCTTCTATAAATAGAGGAGATTTCAGTTCATTATGTACATCGGTTTGAAAGTTCAATAATATATCAGTTTCTCTCTACACTTGTATTTAGTTTATTTACTTTACAGTCGTTATTTTATAACATAAATAAAATAATATAAAGTTTATTTTCTTGTAAATATCTTGGCATTGACTATATGGAGATATATTCTCCTATGGAACATGAAATTGCTTTCGGGTTTTAGTTTGGTTGTACATGAAATACTGGATATGATTATAATATAAAAGAAAACCGAAGGATTTTAATTGTTTTGAAGCACATAAAGGTTCCTGAAAAATTTGTTAAATTAAGCTTCTGCAATGACATATATGATTTGTCTAATGTCTTAGTGCAGTTAGTGCACTTATATTTCTTACTAGAACTATGAGTATAACAATATGCTAGCAAGATTTAAATTTACTCCTATTTGAATATACCGGAATGCGAACAATATTATATTGCAAATGGGAATCATTGATAAAGATTTGTTTATCCTAATATATGTTGTCAAATTTTGTTGGTTATGCAAATGCAGGCATTTTTTGAAGTTCATTCTTCAAATAACCTATTTGCATCTGAAGGAGATGTGTGACTTTTCTTTTTAAAAAAATGGTGTTTGCTTATCTTGGTTGAAAGACAATGATTCTAGCTAGTCTCAATTGAAAGAAGGATATATTGAAGGAGACAGAATAAAGTACATTTCAATAAAGTTCTTTATGAGACACAATCTTCAATAGAATGGTGAAATAGATATTCAATAAATTAGTTTGCCTGAAATTTTGGTGGATATGTTAAACTTACCAACCTTAACGTTTGAGAAGTTGAGATACAAAATTGGAAATTGTCTTCGATAAATAAAGTAATATTTTTATTAGGGGGAGGCAAATACTCGTTATACTCTTTTTTTTCTTTAGCTAAGGTTTTATCCCACTTGGTTTTACTGGCAAGATTTCTAATGAGGCAGCAAGTAATGCATATTACAAGTTGTGTGCTATTTTTTCTTCCCTGGGGATTTTTTTCCCACATGTAAGGTTTTAACGAGGCACAATTTTTTTGGACATCCATGGGGTGTTATGAAATAAATTATTTATATAGATGTCCACTACACAAATATAACTCTCACTACTCTTCTCCATTATGTAAATAACCTCACCATTATTCTTCACCATTATATATGGTTATAACTCTTACGCATCCATAACCTCCTCTATGATCTTCCCTCATGATCTCAATAGTTAATATCGTATTTCTGACATCCATTTTATTACCTTAATATCATTTTATAAATAGAATATTTGGGCATCACGTTATATACATTTGGAAATACTTATACATTTGATGAAATGCGAAAATTCTTTTATCTATTTGCTACTATTTTAGTACTAGTTTGTTAACATAAACGAATTACTCTTAATTTCGTCAATTGATTCATGTGTCTAGTTTTGGAAAGGAAAAAACCCAAAACTTGTTGTGTACTCCTGTAAATTATTTTTTTAATTTTTAATATAGCAAAACCTACCAAATCAAACACAAACACCTTAGTCATATTACTATGGTTGAAGGGTACATACTTACTCCTCACAAACAATTAACAACAACAACGACCTAGTATATTTTCATAAGTGGAATTTGGGGAGGGTAGGACGTACGTAAACTTACCCTTGCGCTGGACGGGTAGAGAAGTTATTTTCGATAGAACCTCAACTAAAGAAAAGATGAAAGAAGCACTAATAACAAGTAATAACAATACAAGATTTTTAGAAAAATGAGACTAGGATAGAAAAATAATAGACGAAAAAAGCACTTATAACAAGTAATACAATACAAGATATGTAGTAATAGTCATATAAGGATAAAATAATACCATATTAACACTAACACTACTGAACCAAGGAAGACAAAGGAAAACACTCGATTACCTACTAACCTTCTAATCTAATTACTAACCTTCACACCCTCTTATCAAGGGTCATGTCCTCGATTAGCTCAAGCTGCGCCATGTCTCTCCTGATACTGATCACCTCTCCGCAAGAATTTTTTGACCTACCTCTACCCTTCCTTTGACCCCCCCCCCCCAAAAGACAACCTCTCACACCTCCTCACTGGAGCATATGTGCTTCTCTTTTTAATAGGTCTGAACCATCGAAGCCTAGCTTCTCGCATCTTATCCTCTACAGGGGCCACTCTCACCTTGTCCCTAATAACTTTGTTCCTAATTTTACCTACCTTGTATGCCCACACATCTATCTAAATATCCTCATTTCAACAACTTTCATCTTCTTGACATGGGATTCTTGACTGGAACACTCTGCCCCATAAAACATAGTCAGTCTAATCACTACTTTGTAGAACTTACCTTTAAGTCTCAATGGCACATTTTTATCGCACAAGACACTGGAAGCGAGCCTCCACTCCATTCACCCCGCTCCGATATGATGTGTGACATCCTCATGAATCTCCCCATCATTCTGAATTATCGACCCCAAAATACTTGAAACTCTCTCTCCTGGGAATGACTTGAGCATCAAGCCTCACATCCACGTCCACTTACTAGGTAACGCCGATGAACTCGCACTCCAAGTATTCAGTCTTATTCGTGCTCAACTTGAAACATTTAGACCCGAGGGTATGTCTCCAGACCTCCAGCCTTTCGCTGACACGACCTTGTGTTTCATCAATCAGAACTATGTCTGCAAAAAATATACACCAGAGCATCTCCCCTTCAATGTGTTACGTCAATGCATCCATTGCCAAGAAAAATACAAACGGGCTAAGTGTTGATCCTTTATGCAACCCCATCTCAACTGGAAAGTACTGTGAGTTTCCTCATATCGTACTTACTTGTATCTTAGCTCCCTCATACATGTCCTTGACCGCTCTAATATAGGCTACATGCACTCCTTTAGCCTCCAAACATCTCCATAGGATCTCTCGGAGGACTTTATCGTAAGATTTCTCTAGGTCAATGAACACCATATGCAAGTCCTTTTTCGTCTCCCTGTATTGCTCCACCAATCTCTTCACAAGGTGATAGCTTCCGCAGTCGACCGTCCTAGCATGAAACCAAACTGGTTCTGAGAAATAGACACACCTCCTCATTCTCCCTTCTATCACCCTCTTCCAAACTTTTATCATATGGCTTAGCAACTTAATACCCCTATAGTTGTTGCAGTTTTGGATATCCCAAGTTGTATTTATGTCAAATCAAATAATAACTTAAAGAGTTACAAATTAAATAATAGGGGAAAAGATCCAAATTTGTTCTTGTACTTTACGAAAAGGGCTAACTTATCCGTTCGTTAAAAGATTGGCTCATCTATGGTAGGTAAAAATATGTTTGAGAAAATTTGTTTCTCCTTTCTTTTCAAAAAGAAAGATGTATTTTTAATTTAGAGCAATTTAGCTTAATTTTTTTATTTTGTCCTTAATGATAAAGTTGTATAGTAGCACATAAATATTATGACATGTCGAAATGCACAAGTTTTAAAAGTATGATAACAACACAAATTTTACAATATATTTAAGATCACAAATTTCAAAGATCTTTCTTTAATTTTGTGTGTAGTTAAACTATGTTGTACAAATAGAAACGAGAGAGGATACATTAATATTGTAACGACCTGGCCGGTCATTTCGAGAGTTATAGCCCCATTTCCACCATTTCTGCTTCTTTTGTGCTTTACAGCTGTATTATGTCTTGCCGGGTTGGTTGGTTTGGGTCCGGAGTGGTTTCGGAGTGAATTGAGACACTTAGTCTCTTCATTGGAAGCTTAAGTTGGAAAAGTCGACCGGATGTTTACTTTTGTGTAAACGACCTCGGATTTAAATTTTATGGTTCCGTTACCTCCGTTAGGTAATTTTAGACTTACGAGCGTGTGCAGAATGTGATTTAGAGGTCCGTAGTAAAATTAGTCTTGAATTGCCGAAAGTTAGAATTTTGGCGATTTTGGCCAGCAGTGGAAATTTTGCTATCGGGGTCGGAATAGAATCTGAAAGTTGGAGTAGGTTTTTGGTGGCATTTTTGACTTGTGTGTAAAATTTGAGGTCAATCGGACGTGGTTTGATAGGTTTCGGTGTCGGTTGTGGAATTCGGACATTTAGAAGTTCTTAGGCTTGGATCCGCGTGTAATTTGGTGTTTTGAAGTTATTTTGAGTGATTTGAAGGTTCAACTAAGTTTGTATGAGGTTATATGACTTGTTGGTAGGTTTGGTTGAGGTCCCGGGAGCCTCGAGGGTGTTTCGGATGTCCATCGGAAGGAAATTTTGGACTTATGCATGGCTGGTTTTTCTGGTGTTCTGGTATTTCGCACCTGCGGCAGGGAGCCTGCAGGTACGAGCCCACAGAAAATGAGGAGGAGGTCATAGGTGCGGGAAGATTTGGGTTGGACTGGAAGCGCAAGTGCAGAAGAATGAGCACATCTACGAGCCCGCAGATGCGGAGAAGGCCTGATGGGAAGAATCGCAGAAGCGGGCAGGGTCCGCAGATGTGCACCCGCAGATGCGAATAGGTGATCGCAGATGCAAAATCTAGGGGCTTAAGTTAGATCCACACCTGTGATGGAAATTCCGCAGGTGCGGCGTCACAAAAGCGACAAGAGGACCGCAAGTGTGGTTTTGCTGCGCAGAACCTATAAATAGCAGACTTCGAGATTTTTCCCCATTTTCACATTTTGCAAATCGGAATTTGGGGATTTTTTAGGAGATTTCCGAAAGGAATTCGAAGTTATCACTGAGGTAAGTTCCTTGAGCCTATTTATCTTTAGTAATGGTGTTTCCCCACTGATTTTTACACCCAATTAGGGTGATTTTGGAGTGAAATTTGGGGGTTTAGGGCTTGAGAATTGGAGAGTGAAATTTGGGATTTTGGAGGGGCAATTGAGGTTGGATTTTGATAAATTTGGTATGGTTAGACTCGTGAGTGGATGGGCTTTCGGGTTTTGTGACTTTCGTCATGTTTTGAGACGTGGGCCTAGGGGGTCAGGTTGAGTCGATTTAGGATTTTTGGTTCTAATTTAGTAGTTTTCATGTGGGATTGATAGCTTTATACTATTTTAATGGTGTTCTACTGTTTTAGTTATATTCGAGGCATTTGGAGGCCGATTCAAGATGCAAGGGCATTTCGGAGTAGGATTTCTACGTTGTTGAGGTAAGTAACAGTCTTAAATATGGTCTTGAGGGTATGAAACCCAGAGAATTTGTATGATGTGAATATTTAGGGGTGGCGCACCTGCTAGGTAACGGAGGTGTGAGCGTGCACCGTGAGGGATTGAGACTAGGTCCGTCCTGGGAGACTGTAAAGTCGAATAGTCCACTATGATTACATGTTTCTCCTTATTTGAGTAATAGTCGCCTTTCATGTTAGACGCCATGTTTAGGCCATATGATATCACTGTTGGGACCCGCAACAGTCGTATACTTGTTGAATTGACTGCTAACTGATGTCTTGTACTCAATCACCGTCTTACTTTTGTACTATATCTTAGCTCTCTCTCATTTATTGTTGATACATGTTGTATTCTCTATTTGAGCTGTTTATTGTGATATTCTGTGAGCCGAGAGGCTGGAGAGGCTAGTGACTGAGATAAGGCCTGAGTGCCAAGCTATGTGAGATATATTGGATTAGGTTGCACGTCGCAGCAATATTGGATCTGGTTGCACGTCGCAGCAATATTGGATCTGATTGCACGCCGCAACAAACCTTCGAGCCATATATATATATATATATATCATATAATGGATCGGGATTCATGCCGCAACAGTATTGGGTCAGGCTGCACGCCGCAACAATATAGCACTTGGGCTGAAGGAGTCCCTCCGGAGTCTGTACACCCTCAGTGAAAGCAGGTACCTATTGAGAGTGTGTATTGAGGGCTGAGAGCCGAGAGTATGAGCCGTTGAGATGAGTTGAGTGGTTTTTGCCTTGAGAGGCTATACTTGCTCTTATTTATTGTTGCACTTCGTTGCTATCTGTTGTTGATGTGAAATTTCTGGAAGTTTCATATTGTTTTACTTGAGATCGAACGACTTAAACTACCGGATTTGAAAGCTCACTATTTACTGAAAACTTTTAAAATGAACTGTATTTTCATAGCTCGTCACTGCTTCTCAGTTCCTTATTTAATTATGTTACTTGCTGAGTTGGTTGTACTCATGCTACACCCTGCACTTCATGTGCACATCCAGGTGTGTACTGTTTTAGTGGTCGCTGAGTTCGTGCGCAGGCTGACTTTAGGAGACTTACGAGGTAGCTGTCGGCGTCCGCAATCCTTGTTCCTCCTTCTTATCATCTTATTTCTCTTATTTTTGGCATTTGGCACAAACTGTAGTAGATTCTGTTTCTAGATTGTTGTTAGATGCTCATGACTCAGTGACACCCCGATGTCGGACTATTATTCTGCACTTGAGTTTTGGGTCTTTACCCTATGGTTATGTAAACCTTCTGTTAATTTAACTATTCTAGCTCACTTCTGTTATATATATTGAAATCATATTGAGAATGTCGGCTTGCCTAGTTTCACGATAGGCACCATCACGATAGGTTAAGTATTTGGGTCGTGACAAGTTGGTATCAAATCCTAGGTTACATAGGTCTCACGAGTCATGAGCAGGTTTAGTAGAGTCTTGCAGATCAGTACAGAGACGTCTATACTTATCTTCGAGAGATTGCAGAACCCTTAGGAAAAATTTTACATTCTTGAATTCTTGTCGTGCGAATATGTTGATTCTGGTAACTAAACTTCTGTAGTTTCATTCTCTCACGGATGGTGAGTACTCGTACTACCGGGCAGGACGGACAACCACCAGTACCACCAGCCAGGGCCGCAAAAGGCCGAGGTCACAATAGAGCCCGCGGTAGGGATAGAGGTGCAGCCAGCACAACAGCTGGGGTAGTACCTGCAGATCCACTAGTTCTCCTGGATCAGGACCAGATCCCAATTATGGATGCACCAGTTGGACCAGCTCAGGCACCACCTGTGCCCATCTTGATTCCTGGCCTTCAAGAGGCCTTTGCTCAGATTCTATTTGTGTGCGCCGGCCTTGCTCAAGTGGTCTCTGTTTCGATGGTCGTAGCCACTTCTCAGGCCGGGGGAGGCACTCAGACTCCCGCTGCCTGTACACCTGAGCAGGTTGTGCAGGGACTCCAAACACCGGGGGCACCACCAGCCCAGCCGGTTGCAACTTCTTAAGACTATGTGGTTTCTGCTATGCATGAGGATGAGCAGCGTAGATTGGAGCAGTTTGGGAGACTCCAGCCTCCATCTTTCAGTGGTGCAGAGGGAGAGGATGCACAAGGTTTCTTGGACATGTGTCAGAGGATACTCCATACAACAGGTATTCTGGATACCAGTGGGGTCTCGTTCACTACCTTTCAGTTCTCTGGGGCTGCATTCAGTCGGTGGGAGGCTTACGAGAGGCGTAGGCCGGTCGACGCATCACCCCTTACCTGGAAGCAGTTCTCCGTTATCGTTCTGGAGAAATTCGTGCCTCAGTACCACAGAGAGGAGCTGTGCAGATACTTTGAGCAGCTTTGTTAGGGTGATATGTCTGTGACGCAATATGAGATACAATTCTCGGAGTTGGCTCGTCATGCTATTTGGTTTGTCTCCACAGACAGGGAGAGGATCAGGAGGTTTATAGATGGCCTCACTTATTAGCTGCGATTGCTTATGACCAGAGAGAGAGTGTCTGGTGCTATTTTTTATGAGGCTGTCGACATTGCTCAGCAGATTGAGATGGTTCGTGGTTAGGAGAAGGTTGAGAGGGAGGTCAAGAGGCTTCATGGACAGGGTGGATTTAGCGGTGCTTCTTCTAAGGGTCAGTTCCATCACGGTAGAGGTCGTCCTTTCATACATGCTCAGACAGCTCTCCCAGTTCACCGTGGTGCATCATCTGGCCATGGTTCTCACAGTTATCAGGTTTCGTCTATGCCAGGTCCTTCTGCCAGTTATCCCGATGCTTGGGGCTCCCTTCAATCCCTAACACTATAACCGGGGAGCTGCTATAAGTGTGGGGAGTTTTGTCACATGAGGAGAGAGTGTCCCCGTATAGTGGGAGGTCCCGCTCCACAGAGGATCCAGTCTGTGTCATCAGCACCAGTTCCCCTACCACCCACCCACCCAGCTAGGGGTGGATCTTAGTTAACTAGGGTCGCCCGAGAGGGGGAGGCAGATCAGGGGGCGGCCATGCCCGTTTCTATGCCTCCCTGCCAAACCAGACTGGCATTGTTTCAAATGTTGTGATTACAGGTATTGTCTCAGTTTGCCACAGAGATGCCTCTGTATTATTTGACCCTGGTTTCACTTATTCATATGTTTCCTCGTATTTCGCTCATTTTCTGGATATACCTCGTGAGTCTTTAGTTCCATCTTTATTTATGTACTCTTGTGGGCGATACTATTATTGTGGACCGTGTATACTGGTCATGTATGGTGAGTATTGGGGGTCTGGAGACCAGAGTGGATCTTTTGCTACTCAGTATGGTTGATTTTGATGTGATATTAGTTATGGATTAGTTGTCTCCATGTCATGTTGTTCTAGATTGTCACTCTAAGACTGTGACGTTGGCGATGCCGAGGTTGCCGAGGGTTGAGTGGAGCAGTTCTATAGACTATGTACCTAGTAAAGTGATTTCATACTTGAAGGCTCAGCGGATGGTTGAGAAGGGTTATCTATCATATTTGGATTTTGTGAGGGATGTTAGTGCAGAGACTCCTACCATTGATTTTGTGCCGGTATTGCGAGATTTTTCGAATTTATTTCCTGCCGACCTGTCGGGCATGCCGCCTGATAGGGATCTTGACTTCGGTATTGATTTGGTGCCGGGCACTCAGCCCATTTTTATTCCACCGTATCGTATGACACCAACAGAGTTGGAGGAAAAACTTCAGGAATTCCTTTATAAGGGGTTTATTCCGCCTAGTGTGTCACCTTGGGGTACGCCGGTTCTATTTGTGAAGAAGAACGATGTTTCTATGAGGATGTGCATTGATTACAAGAAGTTGAACAAGGTCACAGTCTAGAAAAATTATCTTTTGCCACGTATTGATGATCTATTCGACCAACTTCAAGGAGCAAGGGTGTTCTCCAAGATTGATTTGAGGTTAGGGTATCACCAGCTGAAGATTCGGGATTCGGATATCCTTAAGATAACTTTCAGGACCCGATATGGCCATTCTCAGTTCCTTGTGATATATTTTGGGATGACCAATGCCTCGGCAGTGTTCATGCATTTGATGAACAGTGTTTTTCAGCCTTATTTGGACTCATTAGTTATTGTATTCATTGATGACATCCTGGTGTACTCTCGTAGCCAGGAGGAGCATGACCAACATCTGAGGATTGTGTTACAAAGATTGAGGGAGAAGAAGCTTTATGCAAAGTTCTCCAAGTGTGAGTTTTGGCTCAATTCAGTGGCTTTATTGGGGAACGTGGTGTCCAGTGAGGGTATTCAGGTGGACTCGAAGAAGATAGGGGCGGTGTAGATTTGGCCCAGACCGTCCTCAGCCATGGAGATTAGGATCTTTCTTGGTTTGGCGGGTTATTACCGTCGTTTTGTAGAGGGTTTCTCATATATTGCATCGCCCTTGACCAAATTGACCCAAAAGGGTGCTCCGTTCAAGTGGTTGGATGAGTGCGAGGAGAGCTGTCAAAATCTCAAGACTACTTTGACAACGACTCCAGTTCTAGTTCTGCCATCAGCTACTGGTTATTACATAGTGTATTGTGATGCCTCGCGGATAGGTATTGGATGTGTTCTGATGCAGAAGGGTAGAGTGATTTCTTATGCTTCGCCAGTTGAAGACCCATGAGAAGAACTATCATGTCCATGATCTTGAGTTAACAGTTATTGTTCACGCCTTGAATATTTGGCGACACTATTTGTACGGGGTTCATTATGAGATCTATACTGATCACCGGAGTTCGCAATATCTTTTCAAGCAGAAGGATCTTAACTTGCGTCAGCGGAGGTGGTTGGAGCTTCTTAAGGACTATGATATCATTGTTTTGTACCATCCCATGAAGGCCAATATGGTGGCCGATGCTTTGAGTCGTCAGGCGGAGAGTTTGAGGAGTTTAGTGTATCTTCCGACAACAGAGAGGCCTTTGGCATTGGATGTTCAGGCCTTAGCTGGCCAGCTTTTCAGATTGGATATTTCGGAGCCGAGTAGGGTATTGGCTTGTGTGGTCTCTAGGTCTTCTCTTTATGATTGTATCAGGTAATGTTAGTATGATGACCCACATCTGCTCGTCCTTCAGGACAGGGTTCGGCGAGGTAGTGCTAGAGATGTGACTATTGGTAATGACGGGGTGTTGAGGATGCATGGCCGAATATGTGTGCCCAATGTAGATGGGCTACATGAGTTGATTCTTGAGGAGGCCCACAACTCGCGGCATTCCATCCATCTGGGTGCCGCGAAGATATACCAGGATTTGAGACAACACTATGGGTAGAGGCAAATGAAGAAGGATATAGTTGGGTTTGTGGCTTGGTGTCTCAACTGTCAGCAGGTTAAGTATGAGCATTAGAGACCAGGTGGCTTGCTTTAGAGGTTAGATATGCCAGAGTAGAAGTGGGAGCGAATCACCATGCATTTCGTAGTTGGGCTCCCATGGACTTTGAGGAAGTTCGATACTATTTGGGTGATTGTGGATCGGTTGACCAAGTTCGCGCACTTCATTCCAGTTGGTACTACTTACTCTTCAAAGCGGTTGGCTGAGATTTACATCCGAGAGATTGTTCGCCTTCATGGTATCCCAGTTTCCATCATTTCAGATAGAGGCACATAATATACATCATAGTTTTAGAGGGTCGTGCAGTGAGAGTTGGGTATTTAGGTTGAGTTGAGCACATCCTTTCACCCTCAGACGGATGGACAGTCCGAGCGCACTATCCAGATATTGGAGGACATGTTACGCACTTGTGTCATTGATTTTGGGGGTTCATGGGACCAGTTTCTTCCGCTCGCGGAGTTTGCATATAATAACAGTTATCAGTCGAGCATTCAGATGGCTCCATATGAGGATTTATATGGGAGGCGGTGAAGATCTCCAGTGGGATGGTTTGAGCCAAGTGAGGCTAGGCTCTTGGGTACAAACTTGGTCCAGGATGCATTAGACAAGGTGAAATTGATTCAGGAGCAGCTTCGCATGGTGCAGTCTAGGCAAAAGAGCTATGCGGACAAGAAGGCCCGTTATGTCTTTCATGGTCGGGGAGAAGGTTCTGCTGAAGGTATCACCCATGAAGGGTGTTATGAGGTTTTGGAAGAGGGGCAAGTTGAGCCCCCGGTTCATTGGGCTTTTTGAGGTACTTCAGAAGATAGGGTAGGTGGCTTACAAGCTTGCCTTGATACCTAGATTGTCAAGTGTGCATCCAGTATTTCATGTTTCTATGCTCCGGTATCGGCAATCCATCCCATGTTTTGGATTTCAGCACGGTTCAGTTGGATGGTGATATGACTTATGATATGGAGCCGGTGGCTATTTTGGAGCGGCAAGTTCGGAAGTTGATGTCAAATGATATAGCTTCAGTGAAGGTGTAGTAGAGAGGTCAGCATGTGGAGGAGGCCTCTTGGGAGACCGAGCGGGAGATGCGGAGCAGATATCCACACCTATTTGAGACTCCAGGTATGCTTCTAGACCTGTTCAAGGACGAACATTTTTTTAAGAGGGGGGGGATGTAACGACCCGGCCAGTCGTTTCGAGAGTTATATCCCTGTGTCCCCCATTTCTGCTTCTTTTGTGCTTTACAGTTGTATGATATCTTACCAGGTTGTTTGATTTGGGTCCGGAGTGGTTTTAGAGTGAATTGAGACACTTAGTCTCTTAATTGGAAGCTCAAGTTGAAAAAGTCGGCCGGATATTAACTTGTGTGTAAACGATCTCAGATTTGAATTTTGATGGTTCGTTAGCTCCTTTAGGTTATTTTGGACTCAGGAGCGCGTCCGGAATGTGATTTGGTGGTCCCTAGTGGAATTAGGCTTGAATTGGCAAAAGTTGGAATTTTGGCCGGCAGTGGAAATTTTGATATCAGGGTAGGAATGGAATTCTGGAAATTGGATTAGGTTTGTGGTGTCATTTTTGACTTGTGTGTAAAATTTGAGGTCAATCGGACGTGATTTGATAGGTTTCGGCGTCGGTTGCGGAATTTGGAACTTTAGAAGTTCTTAGGCTTAAATCCGAGTGTAATTTGGTGTTTTGATATTATTTTGAGTGATTCGAAGGTTCGACTAAGTTCGTATAGGGTTATATGACTTTTTGGTAGGTTTGGTTGAGGTCCCAGGGGTCTCGGGGGTGTTTCGGATGCCCATCGGGGAAAAAATTTGGACTTATGCATGGCTGGTTTTTCTGGTGTTTCGCACCTGCGGCAGGGAGCCCGCAGGTGCGGCCCCATAGAAGCGAGGAGGAGTTCGTAGGTATGGGAAGAGCTGGGTTGGACTAGAAGTGTAGGTGTAGAGGAATGAGTGCATCTGCGAGCCGTAGATACGGAAGGGGGGGTCACAAATGCGGAGAAGGCCTGAGTGGGAAGAAGCACCGAAGTGGGCAGGGTCCGCAAGTGCGAGTAGGTGACCGCAGATGCGGAATCTGGGGGCTTAAGTGAGGTCCGCTCCTGCGATGGAAATTCCGCATGTGCGGCGTCGCATAAGCGACAAGAGGATCGCACGTGCGGTTTTGCTAGGCAGAACCTATAAATAACATACTTCGGGATTTTTCCCCATTTTCACATTTTGGAACTCAGACTTTGGGGATTTTTGAGGAGATTTTCAAAGGGAATTTGAAGTTATCACTGAGATAAGTTCCTTGAGACTATTTATCTTTAGTAATGGTGTTTCCTCACTGATTTTTACACCCAATTAGCAGGATTTTGGAGTGAAATTTGGGGGTTTAGGGCTTGAAAATTAAAGCGTGAACTTTGGGGTTTTAGAGGGGAAACTGAAGTCGGATTTGATAAATTTGGTATGGTTAGACTCGTGAGTGGATGAGATTTTGGGTTTTGTGACTTTCGTCAGGTTTCGAGATGTGGGCCCGGGGGGTCGGGTTGAGCCGATTTCGGATTTTTGGTTCTAATTTAGTAGTTTTCTTGATCCTGTTAGACTATTTTAATGGTGTTGTAATGTTTGCGTCTAGATTCGAGGCATTTGGAGGCCGATTCGAGAGGCAAGGGCATTTCGGAGTAGGATTTCTATGTTGTTGAGGTAAGTAACAGTCTTAAATCTGGTCTTGAGGGTATGAAACCCCAAGAATTTGTATGATGTGAATATTTAGAGGTGACGCACATGCTAGGTGACGGGCGTGTGAGCGTGCACCGTGAGGGATTGAGACTTGGTCCGTCCCGGGAGACTGTAAAGTCAAATAGTCCATTATTATTACCGGTTTCTCCTTGTTTGAGTAATTAACTGCCTTTCATGTTAGACGCCATGTTTAGGCCATATGATATCACCGTTGGGACCCACAGAGGTCGTATACTTTTTGAATTGACTACTAATTGTTGTCTTGTACTCATTCATCGTCTTACTTGTGTACTATATCTCAGCTCTCTCTTATTTCTCGTTGATACTTGTTGTATTCTCTGTTTGGGATGTTTATTGTGATATTTTGTGAGTCGAGAGACTGGAGAGGCTAGTGACTGAGATAGGGCATGAGTACCGAGCTTTGAGTTATGTGAAGTATATTGGATCAGGTTGCACGCCGCAGCAATATTGGATCGGGTTGCACGCCTCAATAAGCCTTCGGGCCATATATATATATATATATTGGATCGGGCTGCATGCCGCAACAGTATTGGGTCGGGCTGCACCCCGCAGCAATATAGCGTTTGGGCTGAAGGAGGCCCTCCGGAGCCTGTACACCCCCAGTGAGCGCAGGTACCTATTGAGAGTGTGTATTGAGAGCTGAGAGCCAAGAGTATGAGCTGTTGAGATGAGTTGGGTGATTGTTGCCTTGAGAGACTGTACTTGCTCTTATTTATTATTGCACTTTGTTGCTATCTGTTGTTGATGTGAAATTTCTGGAAGTTTCATATTGTTTTACTTGAGCTCGAGCTGATTTGACTTAAACTACCAGATTTGAAAGCATGTTCACTCTTTACTGAAAACTTTTGAAATGAACTGTATTTTCATAGCTCGTCATTGCTTCTCAGTTCCTTATTTAATTATGTTACTTGCTGAGTTGGTTGTACTTATGCTACACCCTGCACTTCATGTGTAGATTCAGGTTTTTACAGTTTTAGTGGTCGCTGAGTTCGTGCGCAGGCTGACTTTCGGAGACTTACGAGGTAGTTGTCGGCGTCCGCAATCCTTGTTCCTCCTTCTTATCATATTATTTCTCTTGTTTTTGGCATTTGGCACAAACTGTAGTAGATTCTGTTTCTAGATTGTTGTTAGATGCTCATGACTTAGTGACANCTTATTTAATTATGTTACTTGCTGAGTTGGTTGTACTTATGCTACACCCTGCACTTCATGTGTAGATTCAGGTTTTTACAGTTTTAGTGGTCGCTGAGTTCGTGCGCAGGCTGACTTTCGGAGACTTACGAGGTAGTTGTCGGCGTCCGCAATCCTTGTTCCTCCTTCTTATCATATTATTTCTCTTGTTTTTGGCATTTGGCACAAACTGTAGTAGATTCTGTTTCTAGATTGTTGTTAGATGCTCATGACTT
>ML391181.1:1020-40383 GCA_005239525.1 Nicotiana knightiana
TAATCTATATACGGCTTTCCCAAGCATAACATAGATAGTATATAGAACCAAATTGCTGGCCAAACAATTAAGCAATGAAATGCAGAACTGAAGAAAAAACCATATATTGAGCGAATTAAAATCAAGGTTAAGTTAATATCGAATAACAATATTCATGGCTAAACCACAACCCCAGAATAATGGGTGTTTAGCCACTCATACTAGAATTAAACGATTGCATAAGTTTTTGCATCAATGGGAAATACTAGATTAAGATGAAGAAAACTGATAATCCAAACTTCTTCAATGATCTTGTGTGTATATTCTCTCTAAAAATGGCATCCTCCCTTCAAAGTTGTGTTATTGGGTCTATTTATACGTTTGGGATCAACCCTAAACGTGTAGAAGACTTCTATTCCAACCGGAAAACACTTAAAAACCTTTAAAACTCGGAGCTGACTGGACCAGGCATCCAGGCGTTAAGCCCCAAACGCCCCCTTAACGCCAGGGCAGACCTGGCGTTAGGGTTCAAACCCCTGGCTAACGCCTGGGCATGCCTGGCTTTAAGGGCCAAACGCCCGGGTATTGCCCGGGTCACTCCTTTTTGACTCCTGAGCGTATTTTTGACGTTTATGCACCCATTTAGCTCGGCTTCCATCTCCAATTCACCTACACATGAAATAGACTCCATTATGCAAATATAACGTGTATTTTTATCACAAAAGCACATAAAATGTAAGGTATATAATGCTTAAAACTATGAATTCTAGCCATGCATCTGGTAGCGGCCCTTCCCGGGTCTAGAACATCAGATGCACGCGTCCTCACCATCTTTGAGAGAATAGAGGAATGAATTTAGTAAATCATCGATTGCACGATAGAATAAGAACAAAGAGAGGGTTCCTAACACCCTACAGCCTCCTGAAGATAAGTACAGATGTCTCCGTACCGACTTGCAAGACTCTACTGGGTTTGCCCGTGACTCGTGAGACTTACGTGAACCTAGTGCTCTGATACCATGTTGTTACGACCCAAAATCCCATCTTAGGTCTTGATGGCGCCCAACAGCGGGGTCAGGCAAGCCGACTCTCAATTTACTAAAGGTTCCTTCTTATTAGATTAAACATTTTAAAATATACTCAGTTTTTAAAACGTAAAACATGATTCGACAAGGAAAAATAGCCAGTTTTAATCAAAAACAGTCATGAAGAGGCGTGATCCAATATATATACAAACCCGAAATCCATAACAACTAAAACGTGTGTGCCAGGAACTAGTGTCACAAGTCCTACAGGCATACTAACAGAATACCAAAAAGATATAATATACAGTCCAACTGTTTGAAGGAAATAGACGGGAAATAAGCAAAAGAAAACCCCATGGTGCTGCCGGAGATCGCCAGGAGAAAAGCAGCTCACCATGAAGTCAGGTCCATCTAATATCAAGTCAAGCTTCGGTCCGACAACCAGATGCACCAGCCTCAGAACCTGTACAATTAAGTATAGAAGCGTAGCATGAGTACATAAACATATATGTACCCAGTGGGTATCCCGCCTAACCTCGAAGAGATAGTGACTAGAGGTCGACATGACACTCACTAAGGTCTAACGATATAATTTAACAGAATATAATAGAAATGGTAGGCATGTAAAGGCAGTGAAGCAACAAATATATATGTAAGGTACTGAAATCCAAGAAAGTACTGGGAATGAATAAAACAATTACCACTTCACTTTCCCCCAAATATCTGTCAAATTAATATCCATGAATTTAGTAACAAATAAATCATACGCATGTAGGATATGGACAACCGACCGGAGTCATAAGATAGTCATGTCCGTGCACTGCCGAGGGTCGAACGGCCCGAACCATAAGTGCAACTCTCCGCAAAGTACTCACATCTATACACTACCGAGGATCGAACGACCCGTACCAAAAGTGCATCTCTCAATCCTCTCTATGCACTGCCGAGGATCGATCGGCCCGTACCAAAAGTGCATCTCTCAATCCTCTCTATGCACTGCCGAGGATCGATCGGCCCGTACCAAAAGTGCATCTCTCAATACGCCGTGGCGTACAGCCGGTTCCCATAAGAGTGGGGGGAAATCACACTCCACTAGCGGAAAGTAAATTGCGAATCGGTCACATGCATACACATTATTCTTTTTTTTAAATTACTTTTCAGTGAAAAATTCCTTACAAGTTTCTCAATTTTCCACGACTTCAGGGAAGTAAGCAACATGTAACATTTAATTTATTAAGCATATAGTTCATATCAAGTAAAAACACAAGGCATGATGTGGGCCTAACTACCCGGACATAATAGTAATAGCCGCTACGTATGGACTCTCGTCACTTTGTACGTACGTAGCCCCCATAATTATCACATATAGCATTTAAATCACCTAGGGGGATAGTTCCTCCTTACAAGGTTAGAAAGGAGACTCACCTCGCGTCGCACCTACTCCCCAGGTCAAGAATGCGCCCGAAACTCCGAACTCGAGACCCACAGACTCGAAACTAGCCAAATGTTATACAAATATATCAATTTATATTCAAAGCATGGAATTCTCCTATTATTTAGTCAAATTCACCATTCTTGAAGAAATCCAAAAATCCAACCCCGGGCCCGCATGCCCGGATTCCGAAAATTCCCGAAGGAAACAGTCACCTATAACCTAAGGATCGTTAATATATGATTTTTGTATGAATTCATAGCCAATGCACGGGTAATTTTCTACATTTTCAAAAACCCTAGGTTACTACCCCAAATCCTTAATTTTTACTAATTTAGGTAGTTAATTTAGCTTGTAATCCATGCATGAAACTAATATTAGGGTAGGATTTACTTACCTTCAATAACTAGGTCGTTTGCCCCTCTTGAATGCTGAAAATCGTCCCAAGGGAGAAGAAGAAGATGAGGGAAATGAATTAAATCCCGTTATAAAAACACACTGCCCAACTGCCCCTTCTATGCGAATGCATCAGGGATAGTGCGTTCGTGATGAACAAATGGCCAGGCCTGATGAGGCCTTCTATGCGAACGCGGAGAGGTCTTCGCGAACGCGGAGGCTAGCCAGGCTAGACCTACGCGAATACGGCTGGGGGGTGCGAACGCACTGAGTAAAGGCTAAGCTAGTCTGGCCCAATGCCCTACCCTATGCGAACGTGGAGCACCTATGCGAACGCATAGGGAAAATTTTCACTCCCGCCCAGATCCTTCTATGCGAACGCGGCAGAGCAACTGCGAACACATAGAAGGAAACCAGACACAGAAATTTTGGTGTTTTGCATTTAATTCTGAGGGGTCTGAAACTCACCCGAGCCCCTCGGGACCCCGTCCAAAGGCACTGGCAGGTCTGTGTTCATGATACGGACTCGCTCGAATTTACGACGTGAAAAACAACAACAAAACTAAGAATTTGACCCCAAAACCAAATTGAATCAAACTTTGAACTTAAAGTCGTAGAATTCGCTAACAATGCATTGAACCGACCTATACTACTCGGAATGACACCAAATTTTGCAGGCAAGTCATAAATGACATAACGGAACTATTCTCGGTCTTGAAATTTTGTTCGGACCTTGATAACACAAAAACACGTCCCAAACCACAATAGGAACTTAAGGAACTTCTTATTTCAATATTGGGCGTCGAAACGCTCCCGGGTCATCATAAACCCATTCCGAACATACTCCCAAGTCCGAAATCATCATACGAGGCTACCAGAATCGTCAAAACTCGATTCCGAGGTTGTTTACTAAAAATGTTGACCGAAGTCAAACTTGGCCTTAAAGGCCAACCTTAAGGAACCAAGTGTTCCTATAGCACTCTAAACACTTCCGAATCCTGAACCACCAGTCCTCGCAAGTCATAAATCATAATAAGCCGCTATGAGAAGTTTTATTTAGGGGAACGGGGTCCGATAACACAAAATGACCGGTTGGGTCATTACAAACATGTTCCATAACATAACACGAACCTACTTGAGGCCTCAAAATACACATAACAACATCAAAATTATGAATCACACCTCAAATCAAAATCTATGAACTTTGAACTTTCAATTTCCAAAACTCGCGCCGAAATATATCAAATCATCTCGGAATGAACCCAAAATTTGCACACAAGTCCCAAATTACATGACGAATCTATTCTGATTCTCAAAACCACAATCCGAATCTGATATCCTCGAACTAAACTTCCTGTCAAACTTATGAACTTTCCAAACCTTCAAATTTCTAATATTTTCCAACTTATGCCGAAACCTTCTAGAAATATCCAAATGAAAATCTGGGCGTACGCCTGAGTCCAAAATCTCCATCCGGACCTAACAGAACCATCAAAACTCCATTACTGGGTCAAATTCACAAAAAAAACAAACTTGGTCAACTCTTTCAACTTAAAGCTTCAATAATGAAATTCATTCTTCCAAACCGACTCCGAATAACCTGAAACCAAAATCGACGATTCACATAAGTCATAATACATCATATAGAGCTACTCATGCCCATAAACTACCGAGCGAAGTGCAAATTCTCAAAATGACCGGTCGGGTCTTTACATTCTTAGATCGATGTTATGAGATTTTGTGCAACATGGGACTGGTAAAGTCCAATGAGGTTGACTTTACTATCTTCCAGATGCAGTGATCAGCCAAGAGGTGGTGGAAGACCTATGAGCAGGGAAGACCACCAGGGTTACCTCCTATTACTTGGGCCCAATTTTCAGAGCTTTTCTTGGAAAAGCTTACTCCACTCACTCAGAGAGATGACTTGCGCAGTTAGTTTGAGAATCTATAATAGGGTGGTATGACAATCACCTAGTATAAGAAGAGGTTTATTGATTTGTCTCTCTATGCAGCTATCCTGATTTCTAAAAAGATGGAGAAGGTATGGAGGTTCATTGAAGGGGTTACTTATGTCATTAATCTTCAGAGGTCAAGACTGAGACTAAGAATACATTCACTAAGGTGGTGGAGTTTCTAGGAGGATTGTGCACATTCGTGGCTAGGGGAGAGAGGCGACATGTTGCAAGAGGACTCGTCATTTTGGGGGGGTTTAGTGGTGCCTCAGTTGGAGGCAGGGGTTATTTCAGTAGAGGTCATACTACCAAGCCAGTTCAATCATCACTTTACGTTTCCCGTGGTACGTCAGGTAGCCATGGTACTTATGGTTCTAGCTTAGGGAAATCATCATATATGTATCCAACTTATGATCCTATCAGTCCACCCTTAGTTCAGAGTTCCTTTGGTGGCTATTTAGGTCATCAGGGGCAGCTTCAGGTTCAACAACCCCGTCAGCCTAAAGGTTGCTTTGGGTGCGAAGATGCAAGTCACACAAGGAGGTATTGTCCCAGATTGCAAATGGTACGCCACGATAGGGTACTAAGGACATGATTCCAACACCAATTGCCACACCTCCTTCCCAGCCAGCTAAGGGCTGGGTCAACCAATTAGAGGTGGAGGTCAACTAGTTAGAGGTCGTCCTAGAGGGTCAAGCTCGTTGTTATGCATTTCTTTGAAGGCCTTAGGCAAAGTCGTCTGATGTAGTCATTACAAGTATTATCTCGGTATGTCATAGAGATGCTTTAATATTATTTAATTCAGGTTCTACACTGATGGGGGATTCTATTATAGTTGGTCGAGTGTATCGATCTTGTGTGGTTATCATAAGTTGTTTTAATATCGTGATTAATGTTTTATTATTGGATATGGTGGATTTTGAGGCAATTCCAGGTATGGACTGGATTTTTCCATATCATGCTATCTTGGATTGTCACACGACGACTGTGACTTTAGTTATAACATGGTTGCTTAGACTATAGTGGAGAGGGACCCTTGGCCATTCCACGAGTAGATTATTTTTATTTTTTGAAAGCTCAACGCATGGTTGAGAAGGGGTATTTAGAATATTTGGCTTACATGCTGGATTCTAGTAATGTAGGATCTCTCTATGAATTTATACTAGTTGTGAGTTATTTCCAAAGGTGTTTCCTATAGATTTATCGGGCATGCCACCTGATAGAGATATTGATTTCTGTATTGACTTAGTTCCACACACTCACCCTAAATCTATTCCACCCACTACTACAAAAAGGACCTCTAGCGGCAATTATTTAATGGCAATTAACTAATTGACGATATTAATTCTATGAAGGTCTAATGTTACCGACAATTGAATATTTACTGTTAAAGAACACATTTTACTGGCAGTTGAAAACAATGGCCATTAAAATTTATGCTATTTATAATTATTTTAAATCTTCCCTCCTTCTGATTTTACTCCCTCATATTATTTTTTATCTCCCTGCTATTTTTCATATTTTTATTTTTATTTTTTAATTTCTTATTCTTTTTGAAAAACCCAAGCCTTTGTGTAAACCTGAAAAACAAAGCCCTCAGCCCCCAAATTCATATCGCCGAAGCAAGCCTCAGTTTTGTCCACCTTCAATCATAGGTGCTTCGGCCTTCAATCACCGTTCTCTATCTTCAGTCTCTTAAGGTATTCCTCTATGTATCTCCATCTCTTTCACTCAACATTTCTTAGGGTATCATTGATTGAAGTTATTTGGGAGTCCATCTACATACAAACTGAAGTATTTCAAAAACGAAAAATTCTAAATAGTGGAACATAAATTCTCAAACTTGTTTTAACAGGTGAACAAAATTTCTATCTGCTACATGAAAGCGGAATTTGCCCCCTTTTCGTTTAAGGTACTTCTTCTTTGAATTTTTCTTATACCTGTTTTGACCCCTCCTTATAGTTTATTGATTCTATTTCTAGTTAGTAGTTAGACCATTAACTTTTGAAGATAAAGACTTCACTGAAGGAAGGAATGAAAAAAGATAAAAGGAAGTTTTATAATGCATTTCATCAAAATAATCTCACTCGAATTTGCAATAGTTAATTGAAAATGCGGCATTGGCACTCCAAAACCAGAGCAATTGCAATTTAGATTTTTCTCAAGTATGGATTTTATGTATGTTTTACTTAAATTTTAATATACCAAATATGAAATATATGTATGTCCCTTCAAATTATATTATTTTTTACCCAACTTTTAAAAAATAAGTTTAACTTGGCAGCAATGATAAATAGATTACTATCATATGAACTCTCTTAGTATTGCATGTTGAAGTGTATTATATTGGCAACTAATTATCCCTGAGGAATGCCTTTTAATTTGAGATATTCTTCTCCTTAGTTCTTCATAGTTCATTTACCAAATAAAGTAATTTGAGTAAGAGGGTGCATTTATAGCTTAATTCCTTGTATCCTGACTATTTTCACCAAACAAAGTGAAAGAAGTAAAATTGGAGACACACAATTGATGTGAAAATTATATACACAAATAGAGGACTGACTTGAGTTAATGTAACGACCCGACCGGTCGTTTTGAGTATTTTCACTTTGCTCGGTAGTTTACGGGCATGAGTAGCTCCGTTTGATGTATTATGACTTATGTGAATCGTCGGTTTTGATTTTTCAGGTTATTTGGAATCGGTTTGGAAGAATAAATTTCATTATTGAAGCTTTAAGTTGAAAGAGTTGATCAAATTTGACTTTTTGTGAAGTTTGACCCCGGAACGGAGTTTTGATGGTTCTGTTAGGCCTGGATGGTGATTTTGGACTTGGGCGTATGCCCTGATGTGTATTTGGATATTTCTAGAAGGTTTCAACACAAGTTGGCAAAAATTGGAAATTTGAAGGTTTAGAAAGTTCATAAATTTGACTGGAAGTTGAATTTAAGGATATCAGATCCAAATTTGGGTTTCGGGAATTGGAATAGCTTTTTCATGTCATTTGGGACTTGTGTGAAAAATTTGGTTTCATTCCGGGATGATTTGATATGTCTTGGCGCGAGTTTTGGAAATTGAAAGTTCAAGTTCATAGATTTCGATTTGAGGGGTGATTCATCGTTTCAATGTTTTTATTTGTGTTTTGAGGCCTCGACTAAGTCCGTATTATGCTATGGGACTTGTTGGTATGTTTGTATGGGATCTCGAGGGGCTCGGGCGTGTTTCAGATTGATTTTGGATCATTTTCTTCATTTTGCTATTGCTGGTTATTGCTGGTTCTGGTATGACCACACCTACGACTAGTTTGCACAGATGTGATGGTTGTAGATGCGAAAAAGGAGTCGCATGAGCGGAATTACTGCTGGGAGCAGGGGTCCGCAGAAGCGGAGATTGCTTCGCGTCTGCGAAGGCGCAAATGCGATGAGTTGAGCGCAAAAGCGGTTGGCAGTGCAGAAACGATGTTTGGGGGCGTACCTGCGACTGCACAGATGCGGGTATTTTACCGTAGGTGCGAATGCAGGACTCCAGTGCTTCTCCGCAGAAGTATGATTTTTGTTACAAAAGCGGTGCCGCAGAAGCGGCTAATATGTCACAGATGTGAAAGTGCTGGGCAGAATGATAAATACAAGGGTTTTCTATTTTGGCTTCATTTTAACATTTCCAAGCTCGGATTGAGGCAATTTTTCGAACAAGCCAAATCTATACCGAGAAAGCCAAACAATACTTTAGAAGTTCCATCCCATGTGAATCGATCTCTGAACGGCTCGAAACTAGTCAAAAGCAACTCAAAATCATAAAATAATGCCATAGGAAACAAACTCAAACGATAAAGGTCAAATCCTTAATAAAATACTCAAAGTTAACCAAAAATTCAACCCAAGCACACACTTCGAAACCCGAAAAAACTTACAAATTCCGACAATCCATTCAGATACGAGGCCAACCATACTAATTACATCCAATTGTGATTCCGAATCAATGTTCAAAGCCCAATTATTCACTTAAGAAAAAACCCCTCAATTTCCCTTTTAGATTCATCAATCAAATGCAAAAATCGAAGATAGAATTATGTAATACAATTAAAACCAAGTAAAAAAATACTCACCCCAATCCAAATCGTGAAAATCGCCTCCATAATCGCTCAAATCCGAGCTCTAGATCTCAAAATGTGATTAAATAAGTCAACTATAGAAATATATCAAATCTTCCCAGGGATGTCGCATGTGCAACCCAATATCTGCTTCTGCAGAATCGCATATGCGTCCACCAACCCGCTTTTGCGAAATGACTCACCTCAACCATTGTCCCTTCTATGACAATAGTTGTGCTTCTGCCCTAGCGCTTCTGTGCTCAAGGGACCGCTCCTGCGGGCGCGGATGCACCCAACATTTCACTTATGCGGTCTTCTCTTCTTCCAGACTTGCTGCGGTTTTGCGCCCACTTGTTCGTATTTGCGGATACTGCACATGCGCCCATAGCTCCGCAGGTGTGACCCCACCAGATCCCAACCAAAAAACAACATTAACCAACATGTTCCAAATTGATCTGCAACTCACCCGAGCCCTTCGGGACCTCGTCCAATCATGCGCAACTCACACGAGTCCCTAGGGACCCCATCCAATCATGCCAACAAGCCTCAAAACATAGTACAAACTTACTCAAGGCCTCAAATTCCGCAAGATAACATCAAAACCACGAATCACACCTCAATTCAACAACTACCATTTGGTTCTAAGTACACTTGTTGTAACTTTGATACAATGCATCACCAATGTTTTTCTCTCATTCTTCTCTCTACTTGTTACATAACAAACTACACTCATATTACAATGCTTGTTTAGAGTAGAACAAAGAGTACGAAGTTGGTTCGATCAAAGTATATTGCTACTCTTTGCTGTTTTGCAATATATACATCTTGAAATCTACTTTGACTTGATTGTGGCAGATCTTGAGAGTGTCACGCCCCGACCTATGGGAACTCAACCAGCGCTCAATCAAGATAAGCTGGTCAAGTAAGCCTACTAGATGCTTTCTACCCGACCTTACCCGTGAATATAGTGAAGATTTATTCCATTAATTAAACAATGAGATGATTTCATGAACAACACCAATTCTATTACCATTAGTTACTACATTTATAATTCCCAAAAATACATTACACATTCATAGTTTGCAGTGGAACATTACACATTCATAGTTTGAAGCGGAACATGTGATACAAATACAACATTTCTTGTTTGGCATTTCAAGAACTAAGATACAACCCTTACTATGTCTACGGAACCTATAATGGATACAAAAGGGTGGTATGATGGTTCTGGAAATAAGGCCCCGGCTATACCTCAAGACACTATACATAAGGAACAAAAGATAAAAGACCCGAGATGAAGTGGGGCTCACCAAGTAAGCTGAGAAGAGGGTGTACTGCTATCACTGATCGATGCCACGCTCTGTGGAACCACCTGCATGCATTAAAGATGCATCGCCCCCGGAAAAGGAGACGTTAGTACATATGGAATAGTACTAGTATGTAAGACTAAACACCCTCTCAAGATAACAAGTAACAATACAATGAGAAAGAAACACGGAATCAATGAGAGCCTCAAACAATATTAACATGTCAAGTTAAGAGAAAGGTAAAATTCAGGTAAATTTCAATATTTTAAAGTTGGGATATATTTAGTACCTATATACCACCGTGTTATTAGCACGGAGTCCGATTACGGCCCGATCGACTAAGTTGTCTCACCCAAAGACATCCAATCACAACACTACCATGTGCGCGACATGTCGTACGATCTCAGCCCGATCGGCTAAACCGTTTCACCACAATGCCGTGTGGTTCGACATCACTTTCCTCTAGAAATCATAACATCCCAATTAAAGGGAATTACCTCAACACATCAACCTCATCCCATTTAAGGGGAACAATCTCATCTTATCAGTATGGGGATTTTACACCGACATGTGTTGTTTTGGGGTTAGGTCATTCAACCTACCCTTCCTCGGTGAATAAAAGAACTACCAAAGCATTTATTATGCAATAGATTTATTATAATAGGATAGATTCATGTATTTTAGCAACCATTTATGCCCTAACTTTACTATGCTTCACTGTTCTAGGAAGGTTAAATGGCGAAAAATGGCTCTAATTGTGAATTTTATGTTTTACAGGAGCAAGTCATGATTATAAGGACATAGAAAAGTATTTGGATCTAAATTAACGCAAGGAAATCCCCTCGGAGCAGAGTGCGTGTGAAAAAAGAAAGAAAAAAAGAAATGAATAGATGATCCACTCTAGCGTGGGCCAAGCGGGCCACGCTAGAGTAAAAGAACCTGGGCAGTTTGTAACGCGATTAGCGCGGCCCAAGCGAGGTCTTAGAGCAGCTGCGCTAGTCCAGGAAAGAACGTCAGTCTAAAACGCAATTAGCGCGGCCCATACGCAGTTCGAGCGCGGCCGCGCTAGTCAATCCGAACTCCGGTAACTTTAGGGGTAAACTTGGAAGTTTGGGGGTAATTCCACTTAACCTATAAGAGGTCCAGCTTGCCCTAAAAAATAGGATATCAAGGTTTTATTAGTTTTGTTCAAGGAAAGGAGAGGCAAGAGGCAAGGAGAAAAATTCGGCATCGAGTTCTACCCCTCTTCCTTGTGTTTTTATCATTCATGATGAATTCTGCTGTTGTTATTATGAAAACAATTATGAGTAGCTAAATTATTTAGTCTAGGGTTTTGATGGAACCTGTTGAAGGATGAACTTCTTGTTGTGTTAATATAATTTTCCCAGTTTAATCTCTATTTGTTCAACTACGTTTCTGTTGTAGTTAATTGAAGGGCCCTCAATTAGCTGTGCCTATTTAGTATGTATTACTCGGGAGAGAGTGCATATTTAGGTAGTTGTTGAACATCACCACTCCCAAAGTATATGAGGAATCAATAACCGAGGGTTTAAAGGTGGGATTAGGGATAACGAAACCTTGGGTGCGATCTAAGTGAGTTGTAATAAAAGCCAGCTAGCGTAACTCGGGATAGTGCATCTAGTAAATTATCGTAATTACTCGGGAGTGAGTTATGGTAGTAAGAGTGCTCATGATCGATAGAGAAGATTAGGCAAATCTATATGACACATAACAGGAAGGGATTCCATCAATAGGGGAAGTCACAACCTTAGACCCTTCTCTTATTTATTTACAACTCAGTCTTAGTTAACTCTTAATTTAATTAATCTTATTCAGTCACAGTTAGTAGAAACATCACCAATTGTTATTCAAAACATCTAGGAAGTTGATTACGGAGAATTTAGTGAGTTTTGCAAAAGTAATTGATAGGTTAATTCCCTGTGGGATTTAACTTTGGGATAAATACCCGGATTATATTTGCAACGACCACTTAGTCCTTTTTATAAGGCATAGTTGGGCGTGATAAATATTTGGCTCCGTTGCTAGGGAATTAACGGTGTGATCAATTACAGTTGAAAGAAATACAAAAATTCTTAGTGTGATTAGTTTTCTTCCTTTTCAATCCGTAAATTGAAATTTAACATTTTCTAACTTGGTTGTATAGGTGCATGCCTAGAAACTCATCGAGAACTGGTGAAGTGTTTGAAGCATTATCAGATCCCGAGAAAGTTTTCAAGGCCTTGAATCGGGCCAACTGGAAAATCAAACAACAACAATCAACTGAACAACCTGAACCAAATATGGCAGAGCTGGTAAACAACAGAAACAATAATAGGGATAACGTGGTAGACCCAGTTGTGCAGCCAGAGGCTGACCTATATGACTGGGCACAACCCAAAACAGAGAATTTGACCACAGCGATAGTAGTCCCGCAGATACAAGCTGAATCTTTTCAAATCACAAACAACATGCTGCACTTGTTGCAAAACAAGGGACTATTCTCGGGGTCATACATTGAAGATCCTCAACAGAACTTGAAGAATTTCCTGTCAATCTGCAAAACTCAAAGGCAGCCCAATGTGACTCAGGAAGCAATAAAGCTATTGTTGTTTCCATTCTCAGTGACAGGAGCAACCCAGACTTGGCTAAACTCACTCCCTATCAATTCTATCAATACATGGGAGGAGTTAGTCAAACAATTTGTGAACAAAGTTTCATCCACCCAACAAACTGCTCATCAAATTGATGAAATTTTGAGCTTCAGACAGAAACGAACAGAAACATTGCAAGAAACATGGGAATTATTCAAAGGGATCTTGGTTATATGTCCGCACCACGATATTCTAGAGCAGATGTTGGGGTAGCGTGAAGGCTAATGTTGATGCTTTAGCTGGTGGAGCATTCTTGAGAAAATCATGAAGAGAAAGCCAGATCCTGCTTGACAAGATGGCACAAAATTTAAGGTGGACAACCAGGAATGCACCCATCACTCCAGTAGTTCACTCAGTGGCCTTAGATCCAGCCAACACTCTTGCTGAAAATATGGCCATCTTAATGACACAAATGAGCATACTCATCAAAAAGGTGGAAGAGTCAGGGCAGAAGCAGCAGGTGCACATTGTAGATACAACCAATGGGGGCTTATGCACATCTTGCATTAGTCAGCCAATTGGTAGCCAGTGGAATGCTGAAAGCGATCACCATCACTACCCTGAGAACATGAATTATGTGTCTAATTATGGGGGCCAGAGACAGGGTGGTCAGAATTGGAGCCAGCAGAATCAGCCATATAGACCAGTCTAGCCACAGCACAACAATGGAAATATGGGAGACATGCGACCTCACGGTAATGTGGCACCCTACCAAAGGCCACTGGGGTACAACAACCAAAATCAGCAGCAGGGTTATCATCCTCCTCAACAGCAACATGGTAGGAGACAGGAAGATGGGTTTGCTAAACTCGAGGCAATGATGCAGCAGGTTATTGGGTCAAATGCAAATGTGACTAAAAAATTAGATGCACATGAGTCATCAATAAAGAACATTGAAGTGAAATCGGGTCAGATATCGATGTTATTGAATAATCGTCCTCATGGTACATTACCTGCAGACACTCAGGTAAATCCAAAAGATCAGGGCCCAAATCAGCTGATGGCAATGAGTCTAAGTAATGGCAGAGACCTAGACTTGGAGAAAGAGAGGGATTGAGAAAGAAGACAGGTTGAGACACTTGTACCAGTGCCCATTGAGCTAGATGATTCAGCAAGACTAACAGAGGTGACAATGCAGCCTGCCCAGAAAGAAACCAACACACAGATTGGGGCTGAGAAAGAAGATGAGACAACCTAGAAGCCGGTAATAGAGGTAGTGTCTGACAAAGAGAAAACCCAAATCATTGGGAAGAATAGACCTCCAACACCATTCCCACAGAGGTTGTCCAAGTACCAGAAAGATGAGCAATACAAGAAGTTCTTGGAGATGTTGAAACAGATTCAGGTAAATATTCTATTGATTGATGCTTTGAAGGAGATGCCTGGTTATGAAAAGATAATGAAGGACTTGATGTCTCAAAAATTCGACTTCCAAGACTTGGACACAATGACTCTAACTCAGACCTGCAGTGTTGTGGTGACTAGACCAGTTGCTGAAAAGTTTTCCGATCCAGGGAGTTTCACAATTACCTGCACCATTGGTAACTTTGCCTTTTCCAAGGCACTCTGTGGTTTGGGGGCCAACATTAATCTTATGCCCCTGTCTATCTACAAGAGGTTGGGGATTGGAAGATCTAGACCGATGTCTATGTTGTTGCAACTGGCCGACAGAACTGTGAAAAGACCCTCAGGTATTCTGGATGACGTGTTGGTGCAGGTAGGAAAATTTGTGTTCCCTGTAGATTTTGTAATTCTTGATTGTAGGGTGGATGAAGAAATTCCCGTAATTTTGGGAAGCCGTTCTTATCCACAATGTGAGCTCTCATTGATTATGAAATTAGGGAGCTCAAGATGAGGTTGAACGATGAGGGGATAACATTCAACGTGCAGAAATCTATGAGGCGACCAAGTGAATTCGCCAATTGTTCTCTTATTGATGTCGTGGATGTAGTCTTGGAAGAGGATGATGAGACCTTGACTATTGAGGATCCTCTTGCTGCATGTCTTATGAATTTAGATGAGGCGAACGAGGAAGAATTGGCAGAATGGGTGCTGGCTCTTGAGGGCAAAGGCTTTTCTAAGAGATCACTTGAATTTGAGCCCCTGCACTTAGAAAAAAGAGAAACCCCTCCAACCAAGCCATCCGTAGAAGAACCACCAAAGATGGAGTTGAAGCCACTGCCCGCCCATCTCAGGTATGCATTCCTAGGACCTAACTCCACATTACCTATTATTATCTCATCTAGTTTGTTAGATGTGCAGGCACAACAACTTTTACAGGTACTCACAGAGTACAAGACTGCCATTGGGTGGACCATGGAAGACACTAAGGGGATCATCCTGGCATATTGTATGCATAAAATTCTGCTGTAAGATGGGCACAAACCTTCCAGGGAACACCAAAGAAGGCTGAACCCCAATATGAAGGAAGTGATGAAGAAGGAAATTATTAAGTGGTTAGATGTGGGAATCATTTTCCCCATCTCTGACAGCAACTGGGTTAGCCCGGTGCAATGTGTTCCTAAGAACGGTGGTATAATGGTGGTAAAAAATGATAACAATGAGTTGATCTCTACAAGAACCGTCACAGGCTAGAGAATTTGTATGGACTATAGGAAACTGAATCTGGCCACCCGGAAAGACCACTTCCCACTTCCCTTCATTGATCAGATGCTTGACAGACTGGCAGGGAGGTCCCACTTCTATTTTTTGGATGGGTACTCAGGGTACAACCAAATCTCCATTGCACCATAGGACAGAGAGAAGACCTCGTTCACATGTCCATATGGGATTTTTGCCTTCCGGAGAATGCCCTTTGGCCTATGCAATGCACCAACCACATTTCAGAGGTGCATGATGGCCATATTCACTGACATGGTTGAAGATATAATGGAGGTGTTCATAGATGATTTCTCAGTGGTGGGAAACTCATTTGATGAGTGCCTTACAAATCTGACCCGAGTGTTGAAAAGATGTATCGAGACTAACCTTGTATTCAATTGGGAAAAGTGCCACTTCATGGTACAAGAGGGCATAGTCTTGGGACACCTGGTATCAAGAAATGGAATCGAGGTGGATCAGGCGAAAGTCGATGTGATATCAAAGCTTCCACCTCCCACATCGGTCAAAGCAATCAGGAGCTTCCTCGGGCATGACGGTTTCTATCGGAGATTCATCAAAGTATTCTCAAAAATTGCCAACCCTCTGTGTAAGTTGTTAGAAAAATATCATCCTTTCGTATTTTCTGATGATTGCAGGGTAGCATTCGAGGAGTTGAAGAAGAGGCTAGTCACAACACCCATCATTGTTGCCTCCGACTAGGAGAAACCGTTCGACTCATGTGTGATGCCAGTAAAATGCAGTGAGAGCAGTGCTAGGATGGCGGGAAGACAAGATAATGCACCCAATTTACTACGCAAGTAGAACATTGAGTGGAACCCAACTGAACTACACTGTGACTGATAAGGAGGTGCTGGCTGTGGTGTTCGCATTTGACAAGTTCAGATCATACCTGATTGGCTCTAAGGTAATTGTATATACTGATCATGCTGCTCTCAGGTACCTGATTGAAAAGAAGGAGTCCAAACCGCGCCTGATTCGTTGGGTGCTTCTACTGCAAGAGTTCGGTCTGGATATTCTGAACGTAAGGGAATGGGAAACCAAGTCTCAGATCATCTATCGCGAATTGAAGGAGCTGAAAACTTAGTTGAGGTAAAAGATATTCTGGAAACCTTTCCAGACGAGCATCTACTTGATACAAGCCTTGAGGAAGGGCCATGGTATGCAAACATTGCAAATTACCTGGCAAGTGGTATAGTCCCCTATGACCTTTCCTCTGTGCAAAAGAAAAAGTTTTACCGTGACTGCCGCATATATTACTGGGATGAACCTTATCTGTTTAGAATTTGTGTTGATAATATGATCCAGAGGTGTGTCCCCGAGATAGAGCGATCTTCTATTTTTCAGGCATGTCACGCATCAGCATATGGCGGACATTTTGGAGGAGTCAGGACGACAACAAAAGTTCTAGAAGCCGGGTTCTACTGGCCAACTGTGTTTAAGGATGCACATCAATGGGTGAAGGGCTGTGATGAATGTCAGCGAACCGTGAACATCTCCCGTCACCATGAGATGCCCATGAACCCAATTCAAGAGATTGAAGTGTTCGATGTATGGGGATAGACTTCATGGGCCCCTTCATCAGCTCCTATGGCAATACGTACATACTTGTTGCTGTAGATTATGTATCCAAATGGGTGGAAGCTGCATCTCTCCCCACTAATGATGCAAGGGTGGTGGTTGGGTTTTTGAAGAAGAATATATTCACCCGTTTCGGGATCCCGAGAGCCATTATCAGTGACGAAGGCACGCACTTCTGCAATCGAGCCTTCGAGAAATTGCTAGCGAAGTATGATGTGCGCCACAAGGTGACAACGCCATACAATCCTCAGACCAGTGGACAAGTCGAAGTGTTTAATAGAGAAATAAAGAGTGTGCTGACTAAAACTATGAACGCCACAAAAACTGATTGGGCGAAAAAGCTATATGATGCCCTCTGGGCCTACAGAACCGCCTTCAAAACACCAATTGGTATGTCACCATACAAGTTAGTGTTCGGGAAGGCCTGTCACTTGTCAGTGGAACTAGAACATAGAGCTTGGTGGGCAATAAAACAACTAAATCTGGACATTGAGGCAGCAAGCACAAATAGAGTCACAGAATTGCATGAGCTAGATGAGTTCTGATATCTTGCTTTCGAGAGCACGAGGTTGTACCAGGAGAGAATGAAGAGGTTGCACAATAAGAATATTGTTGAGTGAACAAACCCGGAGATATGGTGTTGCTTTATAATTCAAGACAACGGCTATTTCTAGGCAAACTCAAGTCAAGATGGTCTGGGCCATTTCGTGTGGTCGAAGTGATCCCTTCAGGTGCCATAGAGGTTGCTTCAAAAAAATATCCCCACACATTTAGACTCAGCGGGCACAGATTGAAACCGTATGCAGGCATTGATGAAACCAAGGAAGTGTCAGTGATACATCTGACTGAACCTCGGAAGTCGAGCGATCCTTAAATGCGCTCATCTGCGTCGTGCCGCGACGTTAAATCAGGAGCTGCATGGGAGGCAACCCATTGACTTGTTGTAATTATCGTGCCACGACATTAACTAAGGTGCTGGTTGGGAGGCAACCCAATGCGTAGTGAATGTAGAGTAGTTAGAACTGTATATGACTGTTTGTAAGTACTAACACATGCAGGTCAGCTCAGGCGAATGATAAGTCAGGCCAACATGGGGAAAAAGGTAAAAAAGAGAGCAAATCGTCAATGTTAGGTGCGCGGCCATTTTATGCCCGCACTAATCGCCTAGTGTTCTGCCTCCAAGTAGCGCGACCGTGCTAATTGGGGTTCAGTATGCCTCGTAACGAAGCTACAAGCGCGGCCGCGCTTAATGAAGATGTATTCCATTAATTAAACAATGAGAGGATTTCATGAACAACACCAATTCTATTACCATTAGTTACGGAACATGTGATACAAATACAACATTTCTTGTTTGGCATTTCAAGAACTAAGATACAACCCTTACTATGTCTACGGAACCTATAATGGATACAAAAGAGTGGTATGATGGTTCTGGAAATAAGGCCCCGACTATACCTCAAGACACTATACATAAGGAACAAAAGATACAAGACCCGAGATGAAGTGGGGCTCACCAAGTAAGCTGAGAAGAGGGTGTACTGCTATCACTGATCGATGCCACGCTCTGTGGAACCACCTGCATGCATTAAAGATGCATCGCCCCTGGAAAAGCAGACGTTAGTACATATGGAATAGTACTAGTATGTAAGACTAAACACCCTCTCAAGATAACAAGTAACAGTACAATGAGAAAGAAACACGGAATCAATGAGAGCCTCAAACAATATTAACGTGTCAAGTTAAGAGAAAGGTAAAATTCAGGTAAATTTCAATATTTTAAAGTTGGGATATATTTAGTACCTATATAACACCATGTTATTATCACGGAGTCCGATTACGGCCCGATCGACTAAGCCGTATCACCCAAAGACATCCAATCACAACACTACCATGTGCGCGGCATGTCGTACGATCTCAGCCCGATCGACTAAACCGTTTCACCACAATGCCGTGTGGTTCGACATCACTTTCCTCTAGCAATCATACCATCCCAATTAAGGGGAATTATCTCAACACATCAACCTCATCCCATTTAAGGGGAACAATCTCATCATATCAATATGGGGATTTTACACCGACATGTGTTGTTTTGGGGTTAGGTCATTCAACCTACCCTTCCTCGGTGACTAAAAGATACTCCCAAATAATTTATTATACAACGAATTTGTGATAATAGGCTAGATTCATGTAGTTTAGCAACCATTTATGCCCTAAATTTACTATGCTTCACTGTTCTAGGAAGGTTAAATAACGAAAAAATGGCTCTAATTGTGAATTTTATGTTTTACAGGAGCAAGTCGTGATTATGAGGACATAGGACAGTGTTTGGATCTAAACTAACACAAGGAAATCCCCTCAGAGTCGAGTGCGTGTGAAAGAAGAAAGAAAAGAAGAAATGAATAGATGATCCACTCTAGCGTGGGCCAAGCGCGGCCTTAGCGCGAACACACTAGAGAAGAAGAACCTGGGCAGTTTGTAATGCAATTAGCGCGGCCCAAGCGCGGTCTTAGCACGGCCGCGCTAGTCTAGGAAACAACGACAACCTAAAACGCAATTATTGCGGCCCTTGCGCGGTTCGAGCGCGGCCGCGCTAGTCAATCTGCACTCCGGTAATTTTAGGGGTAAACTTGGAAGTTTGGGGGCAATTCCACTTAACCTATAAGAGGTCCATCTCGCCCAAAAAAAAGAGGATATCAAGGTTTTATTAGTTTTGTTCAAGGAAAGGAGAGGCAAGAGGCAAGGAGGAAAGTTTGGCATCGAGTTCTACCCTTCTTCCTCTTGTTTTTATCATTCATGATGAATTCTGCTGTTGTTATTATGAAAAAAATTATGAGTAGCTAAATTATTTAGTTTAGGGTTTTTATGGAACCTGTTGAAGGATGAACTTCTTGTTGTGTTAATATAGTTTGCCCAGTTTAATCTTTGTTTGTTCAACTACGTTTCTGTTGTAGTTAATTGAAGGGCCCTCAATTAGCTGTGCCTATTTAGTATGTATTACTCGGGAGAGAGTGCATATTTAGGTAGTTGTTGAACATCACCACTCCCAAAGTATATGAGGAATCAATAACATAGGGTTTAAAGGTGGGATTAGGAATAATGAAATCTTGGGTGCGATCTAAGTGAGTTGTAATAAAATCCAGCTAGCGTAACTCGGTAAAGTGCGTCTAGTAAATTGTCGTAATTGCTCGGGAGAGAGTTATGGTAGTAAAAGTGCTCATGATCGATAGAGAAAATTAGGAAAATCTATATGACACATAACAGGAAGGGATTCCATCAATAAGGGAAATCACAACCTTAGACCCTTCTCTTATTTGTTTACAACTCAGTCTTAGTTAGCTCTTAGTTTAATTAATCTTATTCAGTCATAGTTAGTAGAAACACTACCAATTATTAGTCAAAACATCTGGGAAGTTGATTACGGAGAATCTAGTGAGTTTGGTAAAAGTAATTGATAGGTTAATTCCCTGTGAGATTCGACTTTGGGCTAAATACCCGGATAATATTTGCAACGACCACTTAGTCCTTTTTATAAGGAATAGTTGGGCGTGATCAATTTACAATTCAATATATAGTCTGACACATGCCCTCTTCATTTCATTGGCAGTATTGGCCACACGTGAAATTTCTCATACTTGGCACGATGGCCACATTTTATATTTCATACACACTCCTTTCATTTTCAAGCATCATCATGGATTATCAGCAATAAGGAATTTCCAATCTAGACATTAAGTATATATATGAGCAATAAGGGTCTTAAGCACATTGAGTTTCCTTCACACATTTTGAGTATATACATCTTTCAACACAACATTTATTTAAAATAATCAAATTCGCTAGGAAGGACTCGAAATATAAAAAAGAGGAACTTGAGAGAATCATAATTGCAACTTAGGGGAACATCATGGAATTCGAACAAGGTCTTACTCGGATATTACCCCCTATTCACACTTGCATGGCCTATCTCCAACTCTACAACTTACTTTAACTCATAATAATTGCATGGAGGTTTTAGAACAAGGTCTTACTCGGATATTTGATGGCCTAGTAAGTGATTCCCTTGAATCTTCAAGAATGGGGAAAGAATTGATGAGAAAAGAGGTTGGAGATTCCTTCTCTCTCTTTAAGATACTCTCCTCTCTCTAAAATAGCCGTTTAAGCCAGCCCCCAAAGTCGTGTTATAAAAATGGGATCGAGTAAAACTTTTCCAATCTTAAGCCTATGAAATCAGGCCTGCGATCGCAGACCACACCGCGAAACGAATATGCGGTCCTTAAAGGGGACCGAAAAATGGTCCTAAAATTGGGCAGGCCTGGTCAGGTCTGCGGCCGTTATGATGCCTACCAAACGATTATGCGGTCGTGTCACGACCCCAAATCCTAAGCCGGCCGTGATGGAGCCTATCATGGAACTAGGCTTGCCAACCATTTCAGATTATCAATATATCCCATAATTTCCCCAAAATTTAGCAGATTCTAAATATATCAGAAAGAGATAAAACAAATACACACTTCCCCAAAACCTGGAGTCAACTATCGTGAGCATCTAAGACTGAAAATACAACATACAACAGTGCCTGCTACAATAAAAGTCTGAGGTACAAAAGACCAAAAGAAACTATAATCTGAGGGAAGGAAAAGAGGTGACCTGGGGACGCGGAGCAGCTACCTCAATCCTCGAGCGACTCCAAGCTCGTCCGAAAATCAACTAGCGAGATAGTCCAGTACCTGGATCTGCACACAGAGGTGCAAGGAGTAACGTGAGTACGCCAACTCAGTAAGTAATCAATGTAACTAAAAACTTGAGTGTAGTGACGAACATTTAAATCATGTAAATCCATATAATGAATAACAGTGGAAATGAATAAATCAAGTCAGGAATTCTACAATTCTGAATATTTCAGAAACTCCAGTTTCCATTTAAAAATATCGTATAAAAACATTTATCCAACATTTATTATCAGAGGCTCAGTGTAAAGAAGAGCGAAAACAGTATTTTCATAAAATATAAGCCCCTCGGGCACAATATCACTCACAATAAAGCCTCTCGGGTAAGCCTCTCAGTCACTCGTGACTCCACTATCAGTATCTCATGCTCTCAACTAACACTCGTACTCAACAAGTACCATGAACACACATAACAGCTGCGGCGGGCAGCCCGCTCCACTACATTCTTATATATATATATATATATATTAATATATACCGTTGCGGCGTGCAGCCCGATCCATATATATAACATATATTGCTGCGGCGTGTAGCTCGGTCCATATAATAGTCGACTGTGCTCACTAGGGGTGTACAGACTCCTGGAGGGGCTCCTTCAGCCCAAACGCTATATCTGCTGCGGCGTGCAGCCCGATCCAATATGTACATTGCTGCGGCGTGCAACTCGATCCATATATAACATATATTGCTGCGGCGTGTAGCCCGATCCGTATAAATATAATCTATATTGCTGTGGTGTGCAGCCCGACCCACATATAATACATAACATATAAATTGCTGCGGCGTGCAGCCTATCCCATAACCATCCTTACATACTCGGCTCTCGGCCTGACTCAGTCCCCCTCTCAAGCCACTTGGGCAATTTATCTCGACTTACAGGACTCAGCCCAAAATATTTTTCAGAGTTTTCAAAGTAGTGTGATAACAGTAAAATAACAACAATTAGGAGACAATGACTGAATTCACAATTGTTCTATCAGGATAGTGTAAGAATAGTGTAAAAGTACCTATGAGGGTCTAAATAGGTCGGTACAAGGCCCCATTCATGGCTCACAACCCATATACAAGTATAAATTTCAAAAATACCGGGTATCATAAGGTTTCAAATCGAATACGCGGCTTAATAGTCTCTACGGTACGGACCAAGTCACAATCCCTATCGCTGCACGCCCCCACGCTCGTCACCTAGCGTGTGCGTCACCTCATTTACCACAACAATATCAAGTACCGGGGTGTCATACCCTCAGGTTTAGAGTTACAATCGTTACTTACCTCAAAACATCCCAAAAGCTACTCTGCGATGCTCTTGCCCCTCGAATTGGCTCCCAAAATCTTCGAATCTAACCAAAACCAGATTAACGTCATCAATATACGCCACCGGAACAAAACCCAATCGAAAGATATAAATTTTTAACACAATTCTCGAAATTTGCCAAACCCGAGCCCACGTCTCGGAATTTGATAAAATTTATATCACTATAATCCTCGTCCTCCCACGATTCTATGCATACCAAGAACACTAAAATCGGACCACAATTTCCCACTCAAATCCTCAAACGAAAATTCCAAATTCCATGCACCTTCTTCCCCAAATTTGGGTTTAATTTCAACAATTTTCCGGTTTAATTACTTAGAAAACGATATAGAAACGAGTTATGAAGTTGGAAACCTTACCTCCAAGAGAGCCCCTTTGATTTCTTCTTCAAACCCTCTCACTTAGCTCTCAACCCGCTTGACAATGGAGGAAAATGATGAAAAATTTCACAACAATGGGCTTTAAAACATTATGCCCAGCACTTAAAATCCCTTCAGTGTGATCGCGACTCTAGACACGCGATCGTGATGCACAGACCAGCCAACTCAATGCGATCGCATACCAATACACGCGATCGCATAGGACAACTCTCCACCCCACACACGCACCTCAGAACCTCTACGCGATCGCACTAACACCCTCGCGATCACATTGCTTTACCTGACCAACCTATGCTATTGCAATCCTAACCACGCAATCGCATAGAACAAAAATGCCTGCCCTACTCCATTACTCTACGTGATCGTGGATGAATCCACGTGATCGTAGTGAAGAAATCACTGCTGCTAAAACACCAGAAAATAACAGACTTCTTAAGGCCAAAAGGGCCCGCTTGAGCATCCGAAATACACCCGAGGCCCCCGGACCTCAACCAATCCTACGCTCACTCCCGGTAACATCATTCAAACTTTCGAGCCTTCGAAACACCAAAAACAACACGAAAACACCAAAATTACATCAAATTCAAGCCTATGAACTTTGAAACTTCTAAATTTCGCCAATGATGCCGAAACTAACCACAACACATCCGATTGACCTGAAAATTTGCACACATATCCAAAATGACATTAGGAACCTGTTCCAAGTTCCAGAATTCCATTCCGACCCCGATAGCCTATTTTCCACTGCCGATCGTAAATCGCCAAAAACTAACTTTGGCCAATTCAAGCCTAATTCTACACCGGACATCAAAACTTCATTCCGAACACACTCCTAAGTCCCAAATCACCTAATGAAGCTATCCGAGCCATAAAATACGCATTCCGATGTCGTTTACCAATAAGTCAACTTCAGTTTGAATTTTTAACTATTAGGCTACTTTAAGAGACTAAGTTCTCAATTCTCAGCACGACCACTCCAAACCCAAACCAACCGACTCAACACAACATAAACAGGCTAAGCAACATATGATATAGCAGAAATAGGGGAAACAGGGCTAATCTCACGAAACGAACAGCTGAGTCGTTACAGGTCGTATAATGCGCCACAAAATCTCCCTCCAAATATCTTCATATTGAATCTGCGATGAAATGTGCTTCCCGCGAAACGATTATGCGGTCGCATAATTGACCGCCTAATGATCTTCAAAAATTGGCTCAACTTCTTTTGCATTATGTGACCGATCTACTATCCGAGAAGAGGTTCTGTGGTCGCATAGTGGACAGCAGAAACGCCATGTTCTGCAAAGTTTTTATTTCAATTCCCCGAAGCACTATACAAATGCATTAGCCTACATCGGCACCACATAACCCCGGGTTCTAGGTGAAATTTTTTGGGGCCTTACAGAGAGATTTGGAGTCCTAAGGGATTTGATCCTTGGAGTGAGTCAGAGTGTATTCATTCCAAGAATAAGTGTGGAGCTTCCTGGTTTTGGGTATTGATCGCCGTAATTTCCACTGCAAGAAAATCCCACTTAAGCAGATGGACCTTGATCAATCCTTTGATTTTGGGGAACTTTCCTTTAAGATGTGTATCTTTAGTGCTTCAGTGATTTTGATAGGCGGAATCTCAGCAGCCTTGCACTCCTCTAATCTTGGACCTTCCTTTCTCATCTTCCTTCTCCTGAGTTGTTAGAACTTCGCAGATCTTTTCCTTCTTTTCTTTTACTCATTCCTTTCTAGTATTTCTTCATATATCATTTTGATAGTATTTCTCTCATTCTCCTTCGCTTCTGGATTGGACCTACAAATAAAGATATTTTATTTTTCATCATTGAAACTTGGATCTAACAATCTCCCTCTTTTTGATGATGACAAAATAACAGATAAAAGTAGTTTACTTCCCTATTCACATCAGTCGACTCTTCATGTGGCCGTGTGATAGTCGACTCCTCCTCAACTGGGCCGCCATTCAAAAAGTTGTACATGTTATAGTTGTACCTGTTCTTATCTCCCCCTTTAACATCAACAAAAAGTATTATAATAGCAAACATATATTAAAACAAGCAATCATGAACTAGTTAGTTATGCTAGTACAAAAATAGTCTTAAAAGTACAACTCAAGGCTGGAAAGCCAGTCCAAAACAGTCCAAAACACAAAAAAATTGTCTTAAACATCCATCCATCCACAACTTAGCGCCTTAGAAAATAAGAGAATTGCATATAGCCTCCTTTAGATGATCAAAACTAGCATTCACTGTGACTAATACCCCATTGATCCTTTCATGCACTTCCTTGAAGGCTTTGACTCCGTTACCCTTATCATGGACACATCAGAACCTGTATCCTATGAGATGTTGTGAATATCTCCAATGGTTGATTGAGTAGAGACTAGTAGATACTTAATATGGTCAACTTGTTATCAATAGTAGTTAACTTTTCCACAAGGTCAGGATCTCAGACACTTTGTCTTTGGATTAAGTCTGAAAAACCTTAGTCTCTCATTCTTGCTTATTCAACCAAGTACCCTTCACAACAATATATCTCATATTAGCAAAGGCTCTAGAGTTGTAGGATCTGGTGACTGAAACAAAGGGATAGTTGGAAAGGGAGATGTTATGAGCTTCGAGAAGGCGAGTGATAATAATACCATAGGGAAGACTTGTGGGATCATCAACACCTTCAATAATGAAATTTATAACCCAGGAGGACAACTTAACTTTATTCTTGGTCACAAAGTAGTAAAGAAGAAAGGTGTACCGTTGGGAGAATGTAGAGAATGAACCAGTGTAGGGAAGAAGGTTTGTTGCCACAATGTGTGCGAGAACTTGTGTTTCAAAACTAACATCACCGGGACCTAACTAACTAGGAAGGGAATCGATGGGCGACTCGGGTATGAAACATTTTGATTGGTCAAAGGAAATTTCAAAGTCTTCAGGCTAGGTATGTTTGAACATCATAGAGAATCCAGAATACTTACACTGAAAAATTGAATGAAACATGGCACGATCTAGAACAATGCGCTTACCTAGAACTAGAAATCCTAATTTGTCAGGCTTTGGGGAATGAAGATTTGCACATAACATCCTAACTAGGGCTTACTAGACCTTTGGGGAAGACTGAGAAAGAAAATTAATTCAATCTTGGAAATTGAGGAGTTCCTTTACCTTTCAGTTGAGAGCTTCCATGTCGTTCAAATCAATGACCCTGCAATAGGCTATTGGCTTGTCCTTAAATGAGATGAAGGTGTCTCTGTTTGGGGTGTCCCAGAAGTTGATGTCAGAATCTAAAGAACTCGTGAGGTCTTCTTTGGGTATGTGTGGAGTGAAGGACTCAAGATTTTCTTCCATGGTGAATTTTACTAGTGCTTTATCATTAATGCTACGCGCATCATCGAAGAACTCTGCCTATTAAGAGGCAAAATCTTCGGAGTAGTCTGATCCTAAATCGACTGGTTCTACAGGTTGTGGAGAAGTTTTTGCTTTGAAATGATTACTCTTTCGAGTGGAAACAGAGGGTTTTTTGGAGTTTTAGCCATTAATGAGTTGTGAAAAAGGGTTTCATAGAGACAATACCAATGTGAGATAGTGAGAGTGATTGAGGGAACTAAAAAGGACGAGTTTGACGGTTGAGTACAGAAAGGGAAAAGGCGTCAGTAAAAGGACATAATGATTGATTTTCCTTTCTAGAGAGTCGTGATCGATGTGAAAAGGGAGGGAAATAGAGGCACATAATTAATGACTCTTACACACCTAAGGAAATAACTAGAAAAATGACAATAAAAATAATTAGTAACACATATGTCCTAAATTTTGGTGCTAAGTGAAATAATTCTAAGTAATTGTCATAAAACACAAAATCTATCTTCAAGTAAGAGTTTTGTGAAAATGTCTGCTAATTGATCAATAGTGCTAACAAACATCAATTCTATATCTCTTTTAAGAGCATGACCTCTAATAAAATGATTCTTGATATCTATATGCTTAGCCATAGAATGATGGAGAAGATACTTCGAGACAACTAGAGTAATTAAGCACAACATTGTCTGGTAGAAATGTATTCTCCCTTGGTGGTGGACAAGACCATTGAACTTTGTTTCTTGCTTTTCCAGGAGATTAATGTTTTTCCCATAAGTTGTCACATTCCACTGGTGTTTTTCCTGTCTTCTTTGTCACCTGCAAGATCGGCATCAGAAAAACCTTCAAGTTTGAAATTGTTAGAACGTGGATAACATAGTCCATGAGAGATACTCCCGATAAGATAATGAATTATTCGCTTTACCGTAGTTAAGTGTGAGTCCTTAGGAGCTGACTGAAACTTGGCACATTTACACACACTGAATATGATATCTGGTCGACTAACATTTGCGTATAGCATAGATGAAATCATTCTATGGCACTTAGTTTCATCCACTGAATTTCCCTTCTCATATTTATCAAGATTTGTTGAAGGACTGATTGGTGTTCCAATTGCTTTAGCAATGCTCATGCCAAACTTTTGAATCAACTCCTTAGTGTACTTAGTCTAGCAAATAAATGTGTCTTTTTCTGATTGTTGAATTTGGAGTCCAAGGAAAAATGTGAGTTCTCCCATCATACTCCTTTCGAACTCACTCTGCATGAGATTTTTGAGAAATTCTTGCACAAAATATCACTACCAAAAATAATATCATCGACATTAATATGAATAATGAGATTACTTTCAAAGGACCTTTTGATAAATGTAGTATCTATTTTACCTTTGGTGAATCCATGATCAGTTAGAAATGAGCTCTGCCTTTCATACCATGCTTGAAGGGATTATTTGACTCCATAGAGGGCTTTAGTTAACTATTACACACAGTAAGGAAATACAGGAGGTTGTTTTACATATACCTTCTCATCAATAAAATCATTTAAGAAAGCACTCTTAATATCCATTTGAAAAAATTTAAAACCTTTAAAAGATACATATGCAAGTAATATACAAATTGATTCTAATCGGGTTACTGGAGAAAACTTTTCATCATAGTCGACTCCTTCCTGTTGTGAGTAGCCTTGTGCCACTAATCTGGATTTGTTCCTAATTAACTTCCCATACCCATTCAACTTGTTTCTGGATACCCATTTGGTTCCAATGATTGTAGCATTTTATGGCTTTGGCACTAGTTTTCGTACTTGATTTTTGTCAAATTGATCAAGTTCATCTTACATGGCTTGTACCCAGCTGATGTCCTTTAATGATCCGTTAACGTTCTTTGGTTCAATTTGAGAGATAAGTGCGATATTGGCATTTTTCTTGATAAATCATATGGTTTTCATTCCACCTTTTGGATTTCCTATGATGAACTTCTATGGATATTCAGGTTCACTTCTCCATTCATTTGTTCTTGTTTCTACTGTCTCAGTAGTCGACTCCTAGTGAGGTTCAACATTATTACCAATAGATTCACTAGTCGATTCTGTGTGGATTTTTTTTGTTCCTGTGATTTGTTGTCTTCGATACGTCATGATTTATATCTTCATCACTTGCAATAATTCCTTTCTCGTTCATAGAGTTTTTATCATAAAAAATGACATGAACCGGCTCCTCTACACATAATGTACGTTTGTTATAAACTCTAAGTGACCTACTGTTAATTGAATAACCAAGAAATATACCTTCATCACTTCTAAGGTCTAACTTACCAATTGTCCTTACCATTGTTGTGAAGAAGAATTTACTTCTAAAATGATGGAAATAACATATGTTTGGCCTTTTACTTTACCACAGTTCGTATGGAATCTTCTTTAGAATTGGCCGTATGAGACATCTGTTGAGAATATGGCATGTTGTGCTGATTGCTTCTATCCAAAAGTGATTTGGTAGAGAGTGTTATAATATCATTGTTATAGCCATATATTGAAAAATTCTGTTCTTTTTTTCAACCACTCCATTTTGTTGAGGTGATCTTGGGGCTAAAAAGTTGTGAGTATATCCTTGATCATTACAAAATTCTTCAAACAATCGGCTTTCAAATTCACCTTCATGTTCACTTTGTATGGTTGAAATAAGATACCCCTTTTCTCTCTAAATTCTTTTGTAGAAGATCTCAAATTTTTTCAAAGCTTCGTATTTATGATATAGAAATATTACCCATATAAAACGTGGGTAATCATCAATAATAACAAATTCATATCGTTTACCTACAATGGTGGCAATTCTAGTAGGTCCAAATAGGTCCATGTGAAGTAGTTGTAAGGTCTTAGTTGTGGACACAATATCTTTGGGTTTGAAAGAGTTTCTGGTTTGCTTTCTAAGTTGACATGTATCGCATACATAGTTCCTAGAGAAGTTTAGCTTAGGAAGGCCAATAACTAGATCATGTCTAGAGAGTTTTTCAATTAGGTGCATACTTGCATGACTAAGTTTCTTATGCCAAAGCCAAGGATCATCAGATTTGGATGCCAGACAAATGTGACCGTCTAGGTTTTTAATGCAGTATAAAATGTAAACTTTTCCATACCTTTTTCCTGGCAGAATAATTTACCCGTCTCATCTTCAATATCTTAGTCTGTATTCTTGAATTTGAGTTCATATCCAGAGTCACACAGTTGGCTTATGCTCAAGAGTTTTTGGGCTTCCAAATCCATCCTGAAACGTTTGAGTATTGGAATCTAAAAACGGAATATTTATGACAAGTCCTATTGCAATAATGACATATAGGAGTGGATTTATCATTTGATCTACTGGTAGTGTCAGTACTAGTAGATCCATTTATAACATATCTTTTTCCAGTTGACTTGTAAGTTGCTTGGTTTGACCCGATGAACTGTTACTGGTGGATTTGCGCATGCCATTGAGTTGCAACTGCAATTCCTGAACCTCCTCTTAAGTACGTCTCTTTCAATGTTATAGACTTCAAGTTTAAGTTCCTAGTCATTCTTTTACCTATTTAGTCTCATTAATTCGTTTGGAATCTTTTGAGACTCTTTTAGGGTGAGATAAAAAATATCTTGTAATTCGCTGCATCTATCACATTCATATGGTCTTACCTCGCCTGTTTCACCACGTGCCATGAAGCAACTTTCAGTTGTTTCCTTGTTGCCGTCATTTGATACATCTTCATCTATCCAACATCATGAACTTGTTCATATTATTTTCTAATATAGTCATGAAACATAGATTTGTAATTTCCTCATGCTCTGAGCTATTTTTATCACTCTAGTTCCAAAGGATTTATTTTTGTTAAATCTTCTCGATGCTTTTCTTTTGAAATCTGGGCATTCGACTTGTATATCACCATATTTTCCATATTCATAGCATTTCCCGTCATTTTTTTCAGTTCATTGTATTGTCTTGATGATCTTATGTAGGACATTCTCCCTCTTTTGTGTTCTTGTATCTTCTCATCAAACCATTCATAACCATAGCTATTTCTTGTCCAAGTTCCTCAAATTCATTTTCATTTTTATCTTCAGATCCTTCTACCGAGGTTTTGAAAGCATAATTTTTCTTCTTTTCTTCTTGTCCTCATTTTTTGAGATGTGTTATCTCAAAAGAAATAAGTTATCCTCGTAGTTCATCATATGACAGTTTATCTAGATCTTGATATTCAAGAGCTACTACTTTCGTTTGCTAAGTAGTGGGTTGACTTCTTAGAATTTTATGATCTTTCTCACCACTTGAGTATGGTCTTCAAAATATTTTTAGATCTCCAATAATTTTGCTGAATCTGGAAAACAACTCCTCAATGTAATCACCTTCCTTCATTTGAAAAAGTTCATAGTCAAGGATTAGCAGGTTTATCCTTGTTTCCTTAACTTTGTTTTTCCCTTCATATGTGACTTCCAACTTGTCCCACATTTCTTTAGCAGTATCACAACTTGAGATCTTCTCATATTCTTCTCCACTTATTGCATTGTATAGAAGATTTCGTGCCTTGGCATTAACTTGTATTACCGCCATTTTCTCATTAGTGTATTCATCCAGATCGATGGGTTCAGTAGATATTTGCCCATCTGCCTTCTTGTCAGACTTTGCTGCTGGAATTGGATAGTTTTCCTTTTTTATTGCACGCCAAACCTTAACATCATAAGATTTTGTATATATTTTCATGCGAACCTTCCAATGTGAAAAGTGTTGTCCATTGAAGTAAGGAGGCCTCATTTGTGAAGTCGCTTCTTGAAATAGAGCTTCGACAATTACATGATTTGACATAATCTTTTTTCACTAGTTGTTAAAAAAAATCAAAATGTGAGACCTGCTCTAATACCAATTGAAAATACAAGGGGGGTGGGTGAGTTATCGATTTTTCTTCTTTATAGCTAAGTAGTTAACTAGTTTATCAATCAGTCGACTGAAACTAGAGGCGAGGTAAAAGTTAAAGATAGAATGTCAAGTGCAAAATTTAAATGCAACCAAGAATATTTATACTGGTTCGGATTCAGTGTGAATGCTACTCCAATCCCCTTGGGTTTCAAGGGTGTTCTCTATTCAAAGCTCCTTAAAAAACTTCGTATAAAAAAGATGATGTTATCGCGAACACCAACTGCCTTTTGGTTCTAAGTACACTTGTTGTAACTTTGATACAATGCCTCATCAATATTTTTCTCTCTTTATTCTCTCTACTAATTACATAGTAAAATACACTCAGATTACAATTACAGTGCTTTTTTAGAGTAGAACAAAGGGTACGAAGTTGTTTCGATCAAAGTATATCGCTCCTCTTTGTTGTTTTGCAATATATACATCTTGAAATATGTTTACTTGATTGCGGCAGATCATGAGAGATTTGCAGTCCCAAGGGAATTGATCCTTCGAGTGAATCAGAGTTGATTTATGACAAGAATAAGTGTGGAGCTTCCTGGTTTTGGGTCTTGATTGACAGACTTTCCATCTGCGAACAAATCCCACTTAAGTAGATGGCCCTTGATTAATCCTTTGATTACGGAGATTGGCAATTTTCCTTTAAGATGCGTATCTTGAGTGCTTCAGTGATTTTGATGGGCAGAATCTCAGCAGTCTTTCACTCCTCTAATCTTGGACCTTCCTTTCTCATCTTCCTTCTTAGATCTTTTCCTTCTTTTCTTTTACTCCTTCCTTTCTCGTCTTTCTTCGTATATCATTGATAGTCTTGCTCTAGATCTCCTTTGCTTCTGGAATGGACCTACAACCAAACATGTGTTGTTTTTCATCATTGAAACTTGGATCTAACAATAATACCTCATATGAAGCTAATTAGACCTCAAACCACCGAACAAAATACAAATGCTCAAAACGACCGATCAGGTTATTATATCTCTAAAGATACAAATATTTTTCTCAAAACAAATGAATCAAAATGTTTTCCTCACCTATACAAGACTTTCACATAGACCCGTTTAGTAATTTTAATCAAATAACCACTAGGACATAAACAACTTTCTCCCCGCACCTATCCTAAGTTTAAGGAACTGCCTCAGGTAGATTTTAAAGGATGCTTAACACCTTCCCCTTAGAATAACTAGAACCCTTACCCACATTCTCACTGGTTTAGTAGACCTTTAAGATAATGATCTTTATAGATTTATAGGTACCCTAATATACCTTTAAATTTTAGGTGGCAAATCTTCTTTTATCAACTTCAGGGTAACCACAAGTTGTATTTGATTTTGACCTATGCAAAATAGGGTGCAACAGGTATAAGATCCATGTATCACCATAACCTGATACAAAATCCATGAATCGACCAAGTACAAAATCCATGTACTGACCAAGCTCACAGGGTCCAATGCAACATGGGTATTCACCTGACTCCAAAGGGACGAATCCAAATCCAAGCGCAAAGAGGAGCTTAATAACATCACTTTTTGTCAAATATCCGATCATTATGTCTGGTGTGCCATAACAGTACTACATCGTTACGCTTTACCTTTCATGCTAAAAGGACTATACAAATAAAGTACCCTTATTCAAAATGTATGCATATGTTATAGAATTTTAAATAAAAGGTGCACAAGGACTTAATAAAAATTATACAAATATGTGCTCGTAAAATTTCTATATGACTACGAACAATTTAAGCAATTCAACATATCAAGGATAAGTTCCTATGCCTTTTTAATTAATAAACCAAAACATAATTTCTTACATGAATAAGAGAGAAGAAGTAGTCACATAAGCCAACCAAATCATGAATCAAATGAACACATAGTCAAAACAAGGCATACGATATTTTTATTTTACCTCGGTCATTTTATAAAATCGGTAAGTGCATATACTCTTGCCACCACATATATACACCACCCCAATACCTTAAACACATAGAAATCAAGTCAAATCCTTGAGGTTTCCCTCTTAACAAGGTTAACCAAGAGACTTACCTCCGGCCAGTAAGCTAAAAATCTCCAAAAATGCCAAATCCTAAAAAATCTGACTCCAAATGACTCGAATCTAGTCAAACACAAGCTAATAACGTCAAATAAATCCATCGAAATCGAACCCAAGCAATAAAGATTGAATTTATAATCAAATACACTAAGTCAACTAAAACGTCAATCTGTGTCCGCTTCTCGGAACCAGTCAAAACTAACAAATTCCGAACACCCATTCCAATAAGAGTTCACATATACAAGTTTCATAAAAATCGACTCATATCGGGTTAAAATCTCAATCATTCACTTTTTAAATTTTTTGTCAAATGTTCCCAAATTTCACTTTGTGTACAAATCCATGAAAAAATTTCCCAGGTGCTGCCCCCCACTATGCGAATGTGGAGGCCCAACCGCGAACGCTATCCAACTCCGTGAATGTGAGGGTTAAATACTTGCCTGCCATATCTTCTACTCTGTGACCGCGAGCCTCTCTCCTGCTATTGCGAAGAAGCCACCTGCACCATAAACCGGCAATCCAAAAACGAGAGGAACTGGTTTGAAAACCACCCAGAATTATGCCCGAGCCCCTGGGACCCCGTCTAATCATACCAACAAATCCCAATGCCTTATCCTAGCTTTCCCAAAAGCTCGAACCACTATGAATAACATCAAAACTAAGAATCGATGATCAAAACCATTCTCTTTAAATCAAGAAATTCTAACTTGCACCCAAACGTCTGATTTAAGCCTAACAAGTGCGGAATCAAACCAAACATCGCATACAAGTCCCAAATGATATAACGAACCTATACCAAGTTTTGGAACAACAATCCGACTCTGATATCATCAAAGTCAACTCCCGGGCAAACCTTTAAACTCTCCCATCTTATAACTTGCCAACTTTCGGCAAATAAAGCCAAAACACCCGAGGAACCTCAAAATTCAATTTCGAACATACGCCAAAGTACAAAACTACCATTCGAACCTATTGGAACCATTAAAACACCAATATGAGGTTGTTTCTACAAAAGCCGATGCTGGTCAATTCTTACAACTTAAGCTTCAAAAATTGAGGCTAAGTGTCTCAATTCACTCTCAAACCTTCCCGACGTCAAACTAAACACCCCGCAAGTTATAAAGTTACAAACACACTTACAGAAAGCATGAAATAGGGGAACGAGATTCAAATACACAAAATGACTGGCCGTGTCATTACAGCTAAAGCTCAAAATGATCGGTCGTGTTGTTACACGGAGCAACAACAAGATTAAAAACCTATAACTTGCGGCAAAATGTTTTCTTTGAGCTAAATGTTTTTTTTTTCATATAACTAGTCATGACTAATGCCATAGAGGCAAAAGTTTGCAGCAAGACATGCGCATACATTATATATATATATATATATACAAGGAAAAGATAAGTAGATATGATTAGTGTGAGTGTAAATATGAGCTATAGGAAGAACCAGTTCCAGATTTAATTATTTATTTATTTTGGTTGCTAAAGACCATTTTCTTGCAGTAGAAAGCTTCTAATAAAGTGTCATGGTACGAGTCATCATGGTCATGAACTCTTCCAAATCAATCACACCATCCCCATTAGCATCTACAGCCCTCACCATATTCATGCAATCATGAAGGTTGCATTGTTCCCCGAGCCTCTGCTGCAACTCATAAACTTCTTGCACACTGATCTTACCATCACCATCTTTGTCAAACGTATGAAATGCACTCTGCAAATCTATTGTTTTAACTCCACCTCCTTTCTTCTGCACTTCTACAAACTCCTTGAAATCTATAAATCCGTCACCATCTGCATCTGCTACGTCGAATATCCTATCTACTTCTTTTGTGAGGAGGTTTTTCTTTCCCATGGCTCTTAATATGCCCTTGTACTCCCCTGGTGAAATCTTGCCATCTTTGTTAGTATCAAATTTATCAAACACTCGTTTTAGCTCATCCAAACTTGGTTGATATACTGGCAACAATCTTGAGTTTATTCTGGATAACATCCTAGTTGGCTTCCTTAGAAATTTTCTCTTTGAGAGGTTGTATTGGAGATCAAGAAAACTCAAATTGGACATTGTTTTTTGAAGACTTAAAACTTCAATGAGGGTCAGAGACTAACTTATTATGGCCTTAAATACAAATGATATAGTGGCCATAAAGAAGGCCGAGATAGACATTCTGATGCTTAGGGTAAGGAGGATAGGAAAGAATAAATTCCTTGCGATATTTAAGCAACCAAGATTCCCAATGCAACGTAAGAAAATATAAAAACAATCAATGAAGGAACAACTTTCTCTTTTTTTTTTCACTTGAGAAATTTCCTTGAAGTATCGCGACCGCCCTTTGTACCTTAAAAGAATAGCACAGTTGGGGGAAGTGAAGAAGCTTAGCACCTTTTGATCAATCGACAACCGGAAAATGTTTTTATTTATATGGGATTTTTATATTCCTATACCACATAGGAAACCTTATTACCCGTAATGTTTAAAATTTGATTTAATTATACTTAATATATCAAATTACTAATTTTATACCATAATTAATTAAGGGTCTAATTAATTAGACGATTTTTACTCCTTAATTAAAGGTATCCATATATCCCACGTTTCTCTCTCCCCATAATTTTTAAGACCAGCGCCGTTTTCCCACTCCCCTTTCTTCCTCTTCTCCATTCCTTCTTCTTTTCATCGTCTCTCTCTTTCTTCAAAAAATTATTGCCTTTTCTTTTTCTTTCACTTTCGTCTTTTCTTCTTTCTCTTAGCCTCAAATCTAGTTATTTTTTTTCTTTTTTATATCTACTGTTAACTAGATTTTTGGGTGGTGGATTTGGATTTTTTCCCTTTCTTATCGATGATGATTGCTGGAAATATGTATTATTATTTATGGATAGATACAATGGATAAATTTTTTGTGTTGAAGTAGTATCGTGTATAGGTGGAGGTTCTGGGTCAATTTTTTTTTCTGGTGCATTTAAAGTATATAATTTATGTATAATAAGTGTATAATCAATGTATAATGAATAAATAGATTGTAGTTTAATTGTAGTATAAATGTAGTAATTTTGTAGTCAACATAGATTGTAGTTTAATTGTAGTATAAATGTAGTAATTTTGTAGATACTCTTAAAAAAAATACAACTTTATACAATACTTAAACTGATTTGTAATTTATTTGTAAAAATTTTATAGATGAAGAAAATTTTTTATAGTCAACATTTTTTCTGTAGTATAAATGTAGTAATTTTGTAGATACCCTTAAAATCAATACTGCTTTATACATACTTAAACTGATTTGTAATTTATTTGTAGATAAATGTAGGAATTTTGTAGATATTAACATAAAATCAGACTTTCATAGAATTTGTAACATAACAATTTTAATCAACTCCCCCTAATTCCTAAGACCAACGCCGTTTTTCCCCTCCCTTTCTTCCTCTTCTCCATTCCTTCTTCTTCTAAAAAATACAGAGATGAGACCCATTTTTTATAATCAGATTTTTCCCATTCAATCGTAGCATGATTGGGATTTTGGACATGATTGCGTGTTGTTGCTGAGGTATTGTTCTATATTTTATTATTTTTTTTATTTGTGGATTGAGAAAAAAAAAGATGAAGAACAAAGTATCGACACTATTGGTTTCTACAATTCGACTTGATTTTGTTGAATAATTGGTCGCCTTTTTGATTTCTGGATTGAGGAAGAAACTCGACGAACTGATTTCTACAATTTGATTTCAGTTTGTTGAAACTTTTCGTCTTTTTTTTTTTGAATTGTAGCTTACGAAAAAAATTTGCAGATCAGATAAAGGATTCCCGTTCAAATTTGAACTGAAGGTCGCTAAATCAATTAGGATATTCTTTTCCTGATATATAGCGCACCTATTTAGGAAGATTCAACTACTAATAAATAGTAATTAATGAATGGTATAAAAATTGTAGAAAAAATGTAAACAGGCCGGGTAAATTAGAAAATATGCACATATTTGGTAATAAAGTTTCATATATAGTATAAGAAGGAAAAAATCCCTTATTATATTTGCTGAGTTTTACGTAGGGGTGGCAATTTGAGCCCAAACCCGCCCAACCTGCCCAGAGATTAATGGGTTGGGCTACAAATATTTTTGCTCGTGGGTCTATTTAGGCTGAGCCCAAGTTAACTCATTATTTTTTATAGCCCATTCTAACCCATTAAGCAGCCCAAATACAACCCATGAAACTCACCAAAAACAAAGGGATCTCAACCCAACTTATCTAGAAATTTACTTAATTTCCTAAATTTTATTTTCTTTTTGTATATTTAACTTTTTATTTTTTTATTTTTCTGCACCCACTCACACCTACCCCTACCACCACCAACCAACCCCCACCCCCGCCCCCCTAAAAAAAAGTGTTATGCCCCTCAACAATAACAATAGACTCCCTATGTCCGTCCTACTCATGTGCATTACCATCACACGCACACCTTATATCTTGCTTATCCATTGTCACTTTTTAAATATTAAGTAAGAGCTTATCTAACGATGTTACACTAATAAATTATTACTTCCTCCATTTTAATTTTTGTGAACCTGTTTGACTGGACATGAAATTTAAGAAAAAATGAAGACTTTTGATATTTGCGGTCCTAAACAAGTTAAAAAGGGACCCAGAATATTTGACTTGTTATAAAAATTTCTCATTAAGGATAGAATTAAAAGTTTAAGCAAAATCTGATAAGGAAACAAAAGTAAATAAGGAATATTCTAGATTTGTATATTTCCTATGTTATTTAGGAGTAGGTTACCATTCTCCCATTAGGTTTAGGTTTCCCAATTAGTTTAGGTTTTGTCTTATTTCTTTGCCTATAAATACTTGTGGAATCAATGAGAAGGGATGAGAGATTTCACCCCAAAACTTGTCTTGTCTTGTTCTTCATTATTTCTTAGCATTCTATCATGGTATCAGAGCCAAATCTCGATCCATCGAGTTAGGAGCTTGGAGAATTTTGTGAGACTCTCCATTGTTGAAAAGTGAATTAACCAAAGTATTTGGTGTTGCCAGTTAAGCGATTTTACAAAAGATGATGACTACGTGTGAAATCGATTATCTTGGTAACTGCGGTCTTGTGAAGAATAAAAGTGTTGATAAAATAAAAGAAAATACTGGATCTGTTTTGAGAACAAATATTGCTCAAATCAGATCACAATGTGTTATTAAAGGAGAAAGTAAACGTGACCGGTTGCACGGTAAGATGACGAGAATCCCGTGGATAATTGACACGGGTGCATCGAACCATATGACTGGAGAATTGAATAAGTTTGAAAGTGTGCGGAATATGCTGCAAATACCGGTAGGTCTACCAAACGGAAGCAGCTCAACGGCTACCAAAGAGGGGTCACTAAGGCTTGACGAAAATTTGATATTGCGGAATGTACTTTATGTGCCCGAATTGACATGTAATCTAATCTCTGTTTCTCAACTAACCAAAGACTTTGATTGTGATGTGACTTTTACAAGTGAATCATGTGTTGTGCAAGAAAGGTCATCGGCAAGAATAATTGGAGCAGGTGAACCGAAGGATGGACTTTATTATTTTCGGTCCTTCTCGAATGT
>ML391184.1:0-80000 GCA_005239525.1 Nicotiana knightiana
CTATATTACTTGTCGACCACGTACACTTGCGTGTGCATTGGGAAATCAACCAACAATATTCTACACTCAATGTAAAACCTTACAAATTTCCACTTTGACACCATACCCCCAACTTAGTCTTTTTTTCCTCATTCTCCATATTCAAGGAGGGACGGGTTCAAAAGAGAGAATTATTTTGCAAGAGGGAAAGGTTTGTAATGAGGTGACCAAAGAAAAGGTTCAAGGCTCAAATGGGGTAAGTAGTGATAATATCTATACAATGGTGGCTCGAAAGGCTAAAGGGATGTTCAAGTAGCACAAAGAATGCCTAAGGTCATTTCTCCAACCAAACATAATTATCATTAGCATTGAAAGACAAACCGGGAAAGTTCTAGATGATGTAGTAAGCACAAGATTTATCTATAAAAATACTAACACACATGGCACATGAATTAATCAAGATGGACCAATTTCATTTTCTCATAGGAGTCTAGAGTAATGTTTTTCAAACTAGTGGGCAAAGAGTCACTAAAAGAGCCAAAAATTTATCACAAAGACTATTCTTCACCATGCAACTTACTTGTTTTAATTCAACACCAAAATTCGGAGGGGTATTCATAATTCTCCTTCCACATACAAGAGACTAATTTCTTTGGTACCAAATAATCCAAAAGTGTCCTCCTAGCACGACAAGACTAATTCCCTTAAGAAAGTTGTCACACCATCTATCATAGGGAAAAGTCACCCGGTTCACTTCAAAAATGATCCTTAGGAAAGAACCGTAGCATGAAGAAAACCCAAGGAAGTATTATTAAGGAGATAAAATTTGAAGAACAAAGCTACTAATAAAAACTAAAAACTAAAATAAAAGTAACTACTAAAGAAAATAAATGATACAACAAATAAAAATAAGCTAATCACACCAAGCTTAGCAAAATTCATTGACCTAATCCACAATAAGCCCGACACGGTCACATAAACAATGTCATAAAAAAAGACAATGTGCAAAGTCACCCCAACTAGAAACACTGCAATGTACCCACTGCACAATATCAAAATAAAGAGCGTGGTTTGAGGGTCTCCTTGAGGTATGCATCAGACTAGCAGACTGCAGGAGAAGAGGCTGGTCAATGCTGCTGAGAACTCTCGTCATCATCATCATCCGCATCGGCATCATCACAATCGATCCTCAATGAGTAGTCCTCGCTGTCATCAGCATCCGCAATTGGCAGCTTCTTGCTCGGCTGCCCCCACCTGAAGATTGCCTTGACTCCTCTCCACACTTTGAGCAGTAGCTTACGTTTCTTTTTATTTTTCTCCTTTTCCTTGTCAAATGACTCTTTCGGGTCAACATGTGCCTTGGCTAGGATGGTGTAGGCGGTGTCAAGCTATGAAAGAGATGCTGCCATCTTGTCCTGAGTATCAAAATACTGATGCATCTCAGCCCTGGAGTAGTACTCAGGTGGAGGCTGAGTCTGGGAAGTGGAAGGCCCAGTGGGGAGCATGGAAACTAGGTCCCGCAAGATATAAAACTGGGAGTTCATATCCCCAAAGGACCCTCTGATGCAGCAGGCTGTGAGGAGGATCCGGCTCCAGCAGTGGTGGCGGCTACCTTCCTTTTCTTGCTCTTTACTACTCCACCCTCACCCTTGAATCTGAGCGGGTGGAAGGGTTTGTTGGCGGGCACCCAGTGATCAGTGTGACGCTCATCATCCTGTGCCTGCCGACACAACTCGGTAATCAAGGAAGGAAGAATTAACCCTGCTCATCATCAAACAAATACTGACGCATCTCGCTCAGAATATAATAGCCTGCATTCGCTGGAATGCCATCGAGAAAGCAAGCAATGATTAGGGCTCTGGTATAAGACACGTCTGAAACATTCCCCCTAGGGGACACCCCTCTAGACAGTATATACAACCATATCTTCGCCTCAGCTGTGAAGTCGATTGACTTCAAGCCTTTTCTTTTGTTGGCCCACTGCGCTCTCACACTTTCAGGATACAAGTTGGACAAAATCCAGGGCGAATTGTCGCAATGATCTCTCTCTAGTACTAGATCAATAGGGTGGTTTGCAATCCCGAGGGCAACATTGATTTCTTCCACCCCGAAGCTCACTATTGTCCCTCTGATTATGAGTTGAGGATCGGCAAAGTTTGTCCACTTGGGCGTAAAACGCGCGAACCCATGTCTCATTGGCCTTGCAAGGAGTATGAATGAAGCACAACCTTTCATAGGATATCAACCGAACATAGAAATCCCGAAGCATTTCAGACAATTTTTCTTACGCGATTCCTTTCTCAAGTACCAATTTCTTGGTGAGGAGATTGTCATAATACCGGCACTGACAGTCAGCAGACATGAACTGGTAATCATCAAATCGTTCCCCAACCTACTCCTCAATTTCAAAACTGTTCGGAGCATTTAGGTTTGTGTTCAGATCCACTTTTAAGTCAAAGTACCTACCAAAAAATCAAAACAAAGTTAGTCAAGCAGTGGACTCTCATTAAGCATACTAAAACACTGCAATTAGGCCAAAGAACCAAATCGAACGAGTCCGGGAAGGCCAATTTGCAAACATTATATTTTTGGCATTATTACACAATTTCCGCACCTGCAGAACCTCAATCACAGGTGCGTTTGCGCATCTGCGGATCAAGAGGCGCACCTGCGAAGAAGTTCGCACCTGCGTTATAGGGCTCGCAGGTACGAAGCCGCACTTGCGAAAATTCTCTCGCACCTGCGGATTGTCGTCCCAAGGTGCAACTGCCCAGAACTTTTTAACCTTTTTTTATTTGGGCTTTGTTTTCGGCCACTAATCCGTACTCAAAACTTCTAGAATAGTGCACCAAACTTAATACTAACTCCATTAACACTGAGATTGGGGTACTTAGCACTCTATTTTCGTTTATACGATTAGTCGAATGCGGGCATTTAAAATTCACTCTCTCCTTACATGAACTGTGTTCTCAATACAACCCCACAATTTGTTGCTTCACTAAAGCCAACACAAATTCCCTACACCCAACCAAATCCTTACTCTAATTCTACCCTAAATCAGAAGAGTCGTGGGAATGGGGGTAAACGACCATGAATGGCTTGAACAAGACAGAACCCACACAAGGAAGATTGAGTGGCGGCGGATGAATAACAGAGTAGAGCTAGGGAGAGTAAAAATACATGTGTCTCTTGTGATCTTCAACGTGAGAGATGAGAGGCAACAAATTTTTTTTTTCTTTTTTTGAGTTTTAGGGCTTGTAGAAAACTGACCTGGGGGATAGAAATTTGATTTTAGTTGTGCGAAGTTCGCACCTGCGGAGACATTACCGCAACTGCGTTTGCGCACGTGCGATAAGCCAATTGCACCTGCGTGAAAGTGTGCACCTGCGCTTCAGAAACCGCATCTGTGGAGCCGCACCTGCGAGGATTTGTCCACAGGTGTGGAATCCCTGGGCTTAACCATTATTTTTTTTGCATATTTTTGCGATCCCATCTTTTGCTCGCAGATATAACTTTGCGATAGAATTTTGCACTGGCCTCATCACAGAGTTGGTTAATGTGTTGCCCAGCCTTTTTGTTTCTCGTTTTGCACTGTATTTGTCTACCCGGTCATCCTAACCTTCTCAAATCAACTCCAAAAATTCTGAAACTTGGTAGATCGGTTAGAAAAAATATAATAAGTTATTCTAAAAAAGAAAATTCCAAAAATGACCAAATTTTTTGAAAAACGATGAGTTGCCTCCAACCAAGTGCCGCATTAAACATTGTGGCACGACACACGTCAACTTCACCACTTTTATCGCCACTTTGACGATGTAAACTGGGAACCTAGCTTGGAATCAATCTTGTGACCACGAGCGGTGGGGGGTGGTAAGTATATGATCGAGCCAATCCTCAAATTTTTCATTCTGCACTTCTTGGCTTACATTTGAGGTATGTCATTTTGCTTTCTTGTTTCCTCGACTTGTAAGATGTATGGTATGACTTTTTCCTCCTCACAATCCCGCATTGATCCGTGTAGTTCAACTTCCGTATCACCATACAATTCCAATGTTGAAATGCTTGGAATGTGCCTTCAAACCTCAAACTTGCTATTTTTTCCGGATTTTGACATCCTCATTTTCCCCCGGAATAGAGTCAATTTCAACAAAATTTTCAATCACCCCGGTTGACTATAATTCCATATTTTTTTCGGCATCACTAACACTCATTGAGTCGGTTGGTGGATGTTCAAGGCTTGATTCCTCAAAGTAAGGCTCACTCTCACCCTCGGAATTGGAATCGTCTTGGCTTCCATCCACACTCTCAACTTAAGAGGCATAATGAGCCTCCATCAATGCTTGCATTTGATCTTACAAAGTGCGGATGTGCTCATCATTTTGAGCCACATCATGTTTCAATTCCTCGAGTGCAAAGTTATTATTTTCCTCATTTTCAAGAATGGCCTCCAACATGAGCATCATCCTCTCATTTTAAGCATTTGAGAGTTCTTATTGGTTTTGTGCAAGTACCAAGGAAGAATTTTCAACTTCAACCTCTAGTGAAGGTTCTTGGCTATCACTCACCTCCAAGGCTTTTCGAACCCTTGAAGCTTAAATCATAGCATCCATTTGTGAGTGCAACCTTTAAAGTCCCAAATCATTTTGGAGACTAGTCTCCAAAAGTTCTTCCAAGGCATTTTTCTCATGGTTCCCTTCTTTAAGTAGGCACTCCAACATGAGCTTGAACTCTCCATTTCTACCATGATCACTTCCCTCCACTTCTTCACCCCTAAAATATCCATCACAAAAAGTAGATTCATCATAGTGGGGGCTTGGGGAAGGGATGGACAAGTATACACAATCATACCAATGACCATTTTGGTAACAACACCTATCACAAATACTCCACTCAAGGGTTTGATATTGTGCGCACAATCCATCCCCATGAGAATTTAAACAATTTTTCCACGAGTATGGTCCTCCACAATAAGGACAAGGGTCATCAAAATATGAACAACTACTATCCGACAAATTTTCATTATATGATGCGATATTTTTTTTTTAAATTTAAGCAATTAAACAAGAAAAATAATTACACAAATATTCACAAGTTTGGATCAAAGCACTTATGATTATTTCTCAAACAACCTAAATTACGCCAATTGTTCGCTGGAAACGGCGCCAAAATTTGATACGCTCAAATTACACCTTAAAATAGTGTAAGCGGTCGATTGTAAATATAATAACCCAATAAGTTTGGTGTCGAATCCCACAGAGAACAATATGGAGGCGATTAGGAGTGTAAGAGAATTATCACTTATCGCGCAATGCCAAACAAATAGATTTTGGTTTTGAAAATTTTTATAACTAAATGCGAAAATATAAACTAACCTACAAAGCAAGTAAAATGATCAAAGGCAAAAAGTATGAATGCATCTGGAATTGCACTCAAGTAACGATCCAATGTACTTCACGATTTTATAAATCTGAGCGCGTTGATTTTAATTAGCCACGGATAATAATTCTTAATTAGATTTTTCCAACGACTAATAAGACTTCCTAATTGAATTATTCCTAACCCAATTAAGATATTAAACACACCCGGATATGGCTACAAGTAGTTCAATCCTATCCCTAGGTAGAATCTATAAAATAAGGGTTAAAGCCTTAAGTTCTTGTTAGTTAATCTTTCCCAGCCCTAAATTATCTTTACCAAAAATAATTCGGAGTTAATGGGTGAGTTCTAGGGTTAGCTAATCCCTTTGGAAACATTAAAGAAAAATAATAATTAAAGTAACAATAAATCACTTCATAAATATATATAAATCATTCATTACATAAGCACAACAAGGTATTTAATCCACACTTTAGATATGAATATTCCCATAAAAAAGATTCAAGTGTTGGAAACAAATACTACACACTTAAATATCCAATACAAATCAAGGAAATGAAGAAACAAACATAAATGGGTAAGAAATCCTTAACCACAAGGTTGAAATCTTCAAATCCCAAGTGTGTGTGCAAACCCTAGCTTCCACAAATGTTTTGTCTCTTCTTCTCTACTAAAAAATATATTTTACAATGCCAAAGATATGCCAAAAGTTCTGCTAGGTCGAGTATATGTGAGTTGGGAATAAGAAAATATGATTTTACAATTCTGTCCAGTCTTGATGCCTGTTGACCGCACTTGCAGAAGATATCTCGCTGGTGCGGCTCCGCAGAAGAGGACTCACCATCGCAGGTGCAATTCTGGTTATGTTGAGCAATCTCCGTAGATGCGGACGAAAGGTCACACCTGCGGTTCCGCGGGTGCGTGAATTACTTCGCATGTGCAGCTGTGTATAGTTTAGCTCTTCTTCGCAATTGCGTTCCATGCTCCGCAGGTGCGAGGTCGCACCAGCGGCCAAGAGACTGCAGGTGTGGATTCACTGGAGGTTTTGTGCATTTTTCACCATTTTGTGCTCAACTCCACTCCAATTCAATACCAACCACTTTATGGCACCATTTCCCTGATATTCGAGCAATACACACTATAAACGACCTCATGTTATCATTGGGGGATGCAAAATCTATGAAAAGAGGCTAAAACGAGTGGTAAAGTCACCACTCCTAATAACGTGTATGGATAATATCGACCTTACATCACTCCAAAAGGTTCAAAATATGATTCCGATGAGTTCTACATGCATTATATATATTACATTACTAAACCGCGCTATGGTCGGTCGGGTACGACACCTATTGTGCAACCACTAATCAGTTGGGTTTTATTGTGCTCCACGTGGCCGGGTACATTTTACCGAGCCTATTACGGTCGGGTACGATATGATGATGATGTTTCCCACATAGGTGTGTGTTATAAAAGTTTATGTATATATATGTGTGTATCCCGCATTTCATGTCAGTAGCCCTCAGAGGTACCCTGATGTTAGAGGTTTTATATGCTTTATCCATGTTTCCATTACTATTCTTACTTATGTTTTCCTGTCTTACATACTCAGTACTTTATTTGTACTAACGTCCTTTTTATTTGTGGACGCTGCATGTTATGATGTAGGTCCTGATAGACAGGTAGACGCATTTCCCCCGCCACATTAGGCTTCCTAGTTCAGCGGTTATTGGCAAGATCCTTTCTCTGGACATGTCGTGGTCTTGGTATGCATTTTTGTTCTAGATATTATGGGTATGTAGGGGCCCTGTTCCAGCAATGTTGCATCACTTATGCTCTTATAGAGGCTCATAGAAAGGTATCGACTCATGTATAGTTTGGTATGCCTTGTTTGCTAATTTATGTTGTATAGTCTTTCATGGCAGCGTAGTAGCTCATAACTTATATGTAGTTTCTTAGCAGTCTTGTCACCCTATGTGACGTATGTTAATGCCATTATCTTTCATTGTTGATTGTTCATGATCCATATCTACCATTTATATTGATCTCGTCGGCCCTTAAAGATAATAACGAAGGTTAGATAAATGTACGTTGCTGCTCGGCAAGTATGGCCTAGGTGCTAGTCATGATCCTCCAGTTTGGGTCGTGAAAACTCGCCCTCGATTGTTGTTATGTTTCCCCCGACGTACTTTGCCTTGAATTATGCGACACCCTAAGTTTGGAAGGGTGCTAGCAATGTTTACGTGGCGATGGATTGGAGCTTGGGGAGACCAAATCTTGGGCACTAGATCAGAAATAGATTTGTGCTCCAAGGTACAGCTTTCTACATGAAAGGAGTTCCTCAAAGAAGTCCATGAGGTTGCATACCGTCCAGCTTGTGGGGTGTGAACCAAAAGCATTGTTTGTTCTATGTCATCTTCAGCATCGATTACGAGATATCTAAGTTTGGAGGAAGGTGAGGTATAGTATCTGAAATTTTCCATCTCTTCGGCTGCAAAAGAAAAAAGAAGGTTATCAAAGTCCAAATGATGGAACCTTAATTAATTTTATTCTTAAAATTAACATGTCATAAAAATACTTTGAGAATCATTTCTATAAACAATTGGCGACAAAAATCACTTGTCATAAATACATCGCAGTATTTTATTTTATATATTAGTTTCAACTACAAAAATACGCATCACAACACCGGATTCAAGTACATAAAATTAATATTATTAGATACGTTCACGACCTCGAATTCCCACCTTCGAGATCGTGATGTGCCCTAACATTTCACTTGATAGGAAAGACAACGTTAGAGGAGTCACAAGTACACGATCTTCTAGAGTCTCTAGAGGGGTCACAAGTACACGAGTAATAAATACAAATGAGTAAAACCAATTAAACCGCAATGAAACTAAACCGAAGTATAAAATGACATAAAAAGCAACAATATCTAAGTACAACACGGATCTGGAGTTACAAGTACACGAGCTTCTAGAGTCTCTACAAATAGGGTTTGAAATAAATACAACTGTCTCAAATGAAAAGAACAATAAATAGGGAAACTGGAATGGGACTTCAAGGTCTCCGGACGCTAGCAGATCTACCTCGAGTCTCCAAATGCTAATCCGAGCTGATGCACCTCACGTACAGCTGGAAGCAGTACCAAAATCTGCATAAGAAGTGCAGAGTGTAGTATGAGTACAACCGATCCAATGTACTCCGTAAGTGTCGAGCCTAACCTCGACGAGGTAGTGACAAGGCTATGACAGGACACCCACGTAAATAAACCTGTACAGGTGTAAATATACATACAACATAACAACATATAAAAAATTAACAAGTACTATTAAAAGGGGACATGCGAAAGGGGTACAAGATACGGTAATTACAACAAGGAATGATAATAAGAAATAATCAATAAACCTTCAACCGACAAAATGAACAAACATAATGAATAAAACTACACGACAACACCCTTCGTGTTTTTACTCTCAACCTCACCATGAAACAGTAATAATGGCACGGCATAACCTTTCATGCTTTTACTCTCAATCTCACCATAAAATTATAAATACGCATGACATCACCCTTCATTATTTCACTCTCAATTTCATCATGAAACAATAGATACGATACGACATCACCCTTCGTGCATTAACTCTCAAATATGGCACCACATCACCCTTCGTGCATTAACTCCAATACGGCATGGCATCACCCTTCGTGCATTAACTCTCTCCTTTACCATATAACAACAGGGAGATCGAATAAGCAAGATCAAGTCTTATGTCAACAATAGCTCCACAATACTAATCTCTACTTTAGAAAGATTACTCAATAATCACAAATAACCCTTAAATGCGGGAAGAACGATCAATTTAGTAATTAACTAGTCTAATCACGGATGTCATGATCAAAAGAAAAGCAACAAGTCCCACCCGCATGCTTTAACCAAACAACAATGTATAAGTACTCGTCACCTCACATATACGTCGAACCCACCATTTAAACAAGTAGCACGTAGCAAACAAGTCCTAATCTCTCAAGTCAAGGTTAACCACGACACTTAACTTGCTCCCAAAGATCAACTCAAAGCTCAACCATGATTTTGACTTTCAAACAAGCCTCCAAACCAACCAAATCTAGAAAATTATCACCCAAGCAATTCAATTTAGGTCATTATTGAAAAAATCAACTCTTGAGTTCGTTTGGTCCGAACACGAAATTCGGACAAAAACCTGATTACCCATTCACCCCCGATCCCGATTATGCAATTTGTTTCGAAATCCGACCTCAATTTGAGGTCTAAATTATAATTTTACAATAATCTCTAATTCTACCCAAACCCCCAATTTCCACTATGAAAATCCTAGAATTTAGGTTGAAATCTTATGAAATGTACGAGAAAACTGAAAATAATTAGGTCAGAATCACTTAACAAGTAATTGGGGAAGAAGAGCTCTTGGGAAAATCGTTTCTAGGGTTTGTAAGTTTGAAAATTTGAAAGAAAGATAGAATGCGAAGCCTTCACACTTTCGCTGCCATCACAATTGCGGTGGTTTGTTCGCAAATGTGAACTTGGACTTCTCGCAATTGCGACCATTTAGATAGCTATTTCTAACGCTGTTGACCCAACACACTTCATAAATGCAAAGGTTTTCATGCAATGGCGTTCATGACAGGAATTTACACCATTCGCAATTGTTAACATTGACCTCATAATAGCGAGATCAGAGACCTGCACCAGAACAGATGAACACCAGTATTTCTTTTAAGTCTAAACTCACTATGCGACCTATGCGAAACTCACCCGATCCCTTGAGGATCAAAACCATACATGCACACAAGTCCTAAAATTTCATACTAGCTTGCTCGCGCTATTAAATCACAAAAATAACACCTAGACTATGAATCAGACATTCGAATCACGTCAAACCAATCCTATTTTTTACCAATTTTGCAGACAAGTAATAAATACAGTAATGGACATATACCTAGTTCCGGAAACAAAATACGGACCCGGTATCAACAAAGTCAAACAATGGTCAAATCATTAAATTCATTAAACCTTTAAACTTCAAATTCTTGACAAAATGTGATAACTCGAGCTAGGGATCTCCGAATTCGATTCCAGTAAGAAGATGAATCTGTTTCAAGAGCAACTTCACAAAGCCCATTCCAAATAAAAGATTTATGCAGATCGGAAGGTTCGCGTTGTAGCTTTCATGGTTGCAGAGCGGGTCTTGCTCCGGGTATCGCCTATGAAGGGCGTTATGAGGTTTGGGAACAGGGCAAGCTCAGATCAAGGTATATTGGTACTTTTGAGGTGTTGCAGCGTGTTTGGGAGGTTGTTTATGAGATTTCTTTACCTCCCAGTCTAGCAGGAGTTCATCCAGTATTCCACGTTTCTATGCTCCGAAAGTATCAGGGTGATCCGGCTTGTGTTGAAGAGCCAGTGGATATGTTGGACAGCCAAGTCACCTAAGGTCAAAGAACGTTGCTTCAGTAGAGCTTCAGTAGAGGGGTCAGCCGGTAGATGAGGAAATTGGGAGACCGAGCAGCATATGCACAGACGTTATCCTCATATTTGCACTACTTCAAGTACGTCTATATAGTTGTTCGAGGATGAACAATTTTTTAAGAGGGGGAGGATGTGACGACATGGCCGGTCGTCTTGAGAGTTATAGCCCCAACCCCCCTATTATCTACTTTCCCCGTACCAATATTCTGCTATTGTGTCTTGACGGGAGGTTTTTTTTTTTGGGTTTTGGGAAGTGTTTGGGACACTTAGTCCCTAAAATTGGAGCTTAAGCCTTAAGATTTGGACCGTAGTCACAACTGTGTGAAGACAAATCCAGAATGGAGTTCTGTTGGTTTCGTTAGCTCTGTTAGGTGATTTTGGACTTAGGGGCGTGTCAGGAATTGTGTTTTGGAGGTCAGCAGCTCATTTAGGCTTGAAATGGCGAAAGTCGATGTTTTGGATATTTTGGTCGGCACTGGAACTTTTGATATGGGGATCGTATTTCGATTTCGAAAGTTGGAATAGGTCCATAGGGTTAAACGTGTGTTGTGTGCAAAATTTGGGGTAATGATTCCTAACTATATTTTGGTTGTATTTCATTAATCTGTACTTTTTTTCTTCATTTAATTAAGGAAATTGGATGAGAAAGTTGGGAAAATGGGGAAAAAGTTCTTCAATCGAATTTCTAAGTTTTGATTGGAATTTAGACATTGGAATTTGATAATTTTGGTACGAGTGAGCTCGTGAGTGAATGGGTGTTAATATTTTGTAACTCTTACTCGATTCCGCGACGTGGTCCCGGGGAGGCTTTTTGGGGCGCATTTCCAAATGCTTGCCTTAACTCATATTTCAGTAACTAGATTAGTTCCTTGGAGTTGTTATGTAATTGATTTTTGCTAGAATTAGGAAATTCGGAGTTGGATTTTCGTGGAAAGAGTATTGTTATGGACTGATTGAGCTTGGTTTGAGGTAAGTGGCTTTCCTAACCTTGAAATTCCCTTAGGATTTGGTACTGTTTTTGATATGTGAGCACTGTGTACGTGAGGCAACAAGTACGTACACGGGCTAATTGTTGTAAGAACCCGATTCCTACTAAGAAATGACTTGTTTTCCTTTTTATTTGAATCTTATCAGCATGTGTAGTATCCTGGTAGACCAAAATTGCATACCTACTTGCCTTAATTGTTTATCTGAACTCTGTGCAGCATGTTTAGTAAAGTTTCCTATTCTTCCTTGACTTGTACTTAGTCTAAGTTGTAGGTTTTCCTTTTCTAGTTGTAGAATTCTATTGTTTGAGCTGTATATTTACTATGAGATTATGCGACGGTATTCGGGGAGATCCCCCATGTATTGCGTATTTACTTTTGGACTATGGAACCGTATTCCGGAGATCCCCCTGCACATTTACATTTCGGACTACGAGACGTTATCTCGGGAGATCTCCTATTGTATTTCAATGTGCTGATCTGTTACCTTCTATGATTTCTTTCTTGTTAAATTGTAGTCTTTATTTTACTGCGATATTTTATTCTTGCCTTACTTTCTTATATATATACCGGCAGGGCCCTGAGCTGACCTCATCACTACTCGACCAAGGTTAGGCCTGTCACTTATTGGGTACCATTGTGGTGTACTCACGCCCGTTCTTGCACATGATTCTCGTGTGCTGATCCAGTTTCTTCTTACCTTGCCCGGAGACTTCAAGGTACATTTACCCGCGCCCGTAGATCCTCGTAGTCCCCCTCTATCCCCCTACATTCTGTTGCCCTCTTTTCTATAGGCAGTGATGTAGAACAGTTACTACTCGTAAAAGCTTGTGACTTACGGTGTAACAGGTCTTGGGGAGTGTTATGTATCTGTTGAGAGTTGATAATTGTATATGTCGAGCGGAATCTCAATTTCTTATTTAAATTATTGTTACTTTTTATTGTGATGTTCATGCTTTCATTTCATTTCCGCAAAGTATTAGGCTTACCTAGTCCTAGATACTAGGTGTCGTCACGACAATTCACGGAGGGAGAACTGGGATCGTGACAAATTAATATCAGAGCTCTAGGTTCATAGGTATCATGGGTAGCAAGCCGATTTATTAGAGTCTCGTGGATTGGTACAGAGATGTCTGTACTTATCTTTTAGAGGCTGTGAAACTGTTAGGAACAATCATACTTCTTTGACTTCCTTGTCGTACGAGTTATTGGCATCAAATTCTAAAAATTCTCTATTCTAGTCTTTCTCACAGATGGTGAGGACCCTTACCGAGAGACTTGACGATCAGGCATCCGCGCCCCTTACTAGAGCCGCCAGAGGTTGGGGCCAGGGTAGAGGATGCTTAGGGTTTTCTAGAGGAGTGTCATCGTATTCTCCATACTATGGGCATAGCGGAGACGAGTGGAATTTCATTTTCCACTTTCCAGCTTTGACGAGCAGCCCTCTAGGAGACTCTAGCCCAGTTCATGAGCATGTTAAGCACCTTATCTCTCGCCACACATCAGTCCGAGGGAGGGGCATAGACTCCCGCAACACGCACTCTTGAGCAGAGGGTCAAGGTTGATCAGGCCCCACAGTTCATTCCTAGGCAACCGGTAGCTGCGGTTCAGCATAAGACCAGGACAACCACTTCTGAGGTGGAACAACATAGACTAGAGAGGTACAAGAAGTACTACCCACCTACATTTAGCGGATTAGCTTTAGATTATGCTCAGGCTTTTCTAGAGGAGTGTCATCGTATTCTCCGTACTATGGGCGTAGAAGGGATGAGTGGACTTTATTTTACCACTTTCCAGCTTAGAAGAGCAGCCTATCAGCGGTGGCGTGCTTATGAGCTGAGTAGTTTGGACGAGGCAGCCATAGTCACATGGACTCAGTTCTCGGGTATGTTTTCAGAGAGTATGTCCCTCAGAGCCTCAGGGATTCATGGCGCACTGATTTTGAGCAGTTGCGCTAGGGTTCTATGAATGTGTTAGAGTATGCAGTCCATTTTAGTGAGTTGACCCGACATGCACTGACCCTAGTTGCCACAATGCGGGAGAGGGTTCATCACATCATTGAGGGACTCCATCCCAACATCAAATTAAGTATGGACAGGGAAGTGGAGATGGATATCTCTTATCATCAGGTTGTAGTATTGATAGGAGATTGGAGGGAATGCTTGCCTGAGACACAGAGGAAATAAAGGCCAAGAGGTCTTGAGAGACTATTATTATTTCGGAGCTCGTGCCTCAGCAGCTCGCTATGGTAAGGGTTATGTGAGTCGCCCTGTTCATTCAGCTCTTCCAGCCGCCAGCGTTGTTCCAGCTTATTCTAGGCCTCGGGAGCCTTATTATGCACCGCTAGTATCTAGTCCTCCTCCTGCTCGAGATGCTATTAGCGGCCAGTCTTGCAGACCTGGCCCGAGTCAGTCACAACAACCATGACCTCCGAGGGGTTGTTTTAAGCATGGTGATACTCGCTATATGGTTAAGGATTTACCTGGACTTATGAATGGTGCACCTCCACAGACTTCTCAGCCACCACGTGCTCCACCGGGTCCTCCGGTCATGCTTCCAGCACCAGCTACCGCCCCACCTGCTCAGCCAGCTCGTGGTGGAGATTGGTGGGGGGGGGTCGAGGTCGCCCTAGAGGGGGAGGTCAGACCAAGTATTATTCTCTTTCGGCTAGTTCAGAGGTAGTTGCTTCCAACTATATCATTACAGGTATTGTTCCAGTCTGTTATAGAGATGTGTCGGTATTATTTGACCTAGGCTCTACGTATTCATATGTGTCCTCTTATTTTTCTCCACATTTGGGTGTATCTCGAGATTCTTTGAGTTGCCTGTTAATGTGTCCACTCCTGTGGGAGATTCTCTTATTGTGGACCGCGTATATCAGTCATGTTTGATTGATCTTAGTAGGTTTTAGACCAGAGTGGTATATTATTACTCAGCATGGTAGATTTTAATGTTATCTTGGGCATGGACTGGTTGTCGCCCCATTATGGTATTCTTGATTGTCATGCTAAAATAATGATGCTGGCTATGCCAGGATTATCCTAATTACAATGGAGGGGTACCTTAGTGTATACTCCCAGATGGTTGAGAAGGGGTGTGATGCGTATCTAGCTTATGTGAGAGATGTCAGTATAGGGATTTCCTACATGTGTTTCTAGCTGATCTTCTAGGCATGCCGCCTGACAAAGACATTGATTTGGCATTGATTTGTTGCCGGGCACTGGGCCTATCTCTATTCCTCCTTACCGTATGGCTTTTCCTGAGTTGAAGAAGTTAAAGGAGCAGTTGCAGGAGTTACTTGATAAGGGATTCATCCGGCCCAGTGTGTCACCTCGGGGTGCTACGGTCTTGTTTGTGAAAGAAAATGATGGCTCTATGTGTATGTGTATTGATTTTTACCAGCTGAACAAAGTTACATTGAAGAACCAGTATCCATTGCCTCGCATTGATGACTTATTTGATCAGTTATAGAGTGACAGGGTGTTTTCCAAGATTGACTTACGTTCAGGCTATCAGTTGAAGATTTGGGAGCCAGATATCTCGAAGATTGCTTTCAGGATCGGATATGGTCACTATGAGTTTCTTGTCATGTCTTTTGGGCTGACCAATGCCCCAACAACTTTTATGAATTTTATGCATATTGTGTTCCGGCCTTATCTTGAATCCTTCGTTATTGTGTTTATTGAAGACATTCTAGTGTACTCGGAGACTCGGAAGGATCATGAGCAGCACCTGAGGACTGTGCTTCAGACTTTGAGGGAGAAGAAGTTGTATGCAAATTTTTCTAAGCGTGAGTTTTGGATAGATTTAGTGGAATTCTTGGGTCACGTAGTATCGAGTGATGGGATCAAGGTGGATCCGAAGAAGGTGTAGGCAGTGTGGAGTTGGCCTAGACCGTCATCATTTATAGAGATCCATAGTTTTCTTGGTTTGGCTGGGTATTACCGTCATTTTGTAGAGGGATTCTCATTTGCAGTACTTATGACCAGTTTGACCCAGAAGGGTGCTCCATTAAGGTGGACAGAGGAGTGTGAGGAGAGCTTTCAGAAGCTTAAGACAACTTTGACTATAGTCCCAGTATTAGTATTGCCTGCAAGTTCGGGGTCTTACACTTTATATGGTGATGCGTTGTGGATTGGTCTTGGTGTGGTGTTGACGCAGGACGGTAGGGTGATTGCCTACGCGTCCAGACAGCTGAAGGTGCATGATAAGAACTATCTTGTCCACGACCTTGAGTTAGCAGCTATTCTTCACGGCCTGAAGATTTTGCGCCACTATTTGTACGGTGTTCCTTGTGAGATTTACACTGATCATCGGAGTTTGCAACATCTATTCAAGCAAAAGGATCTTAACTTGCATTAGCGGAGGTAGTTGGAGATACGTAAGGACTATTATATCACCATTCGTACCACCCGGTGAAAGCCAATGTGGTCGCCGGTGCTTTGAGTCACCGGGCGGAGAGTTTGGGGAGTTTGGCATATCTTCAAGCAGCAGAGAGACCTTTAACATTGGATGTTCAGGCCTTGGCCAGCCAATTTGTGAGATTGGATATTTTTGAGCCGAGTCGAGTGTTGGCTTGTGTGGTGTCTTAGTCTTCTCTTTATGATTATATCAGGGAGCGTCAGTATGACGACCCCCACCTGCTTTTCCTTAAGGAAACGGTCCAGCACGGCAATGCTAATGAGGCTACCATTAGGGATGATGGCGTATTGAGGATGTAGTGCAGGGTATATGTGCCTAATGTTGATGGTTTGTGTGAGTTGATTCTTCAGGAGGCTCATAGCTAGCGGTACTCTATTCATCCGGGTTCCGCGAAGATGTATCAGGACTTGAGGGAGCATTACTGGTGGAAGAGGATGAAGAAGTACATAGTGGAGTATGTTGCTCAGTGCCTAAATTTCCAGCAGGTGAAGTATGAGCATCGGCGGTTGGGTCGGTTGCTTCAGAAGTTGGAGATTCCAGAGTGGAAATTGGAGCGGATCACTATGGATTTCGTTGTTGGACTCCCACAGAATCAGTGAAGGTTTGATGCGGTTTGGGTGATTGTGGATAGTCTGATCAAATCAGCTCATTTTATTCCAGTGATTACTACATATTCTTCCGAGCAGCTGGCTCGAATCTACATCCATGAGATTGTCAGGCTTCATGGTGTATCGGTATCTATTTTCTCTTACCGGGGTACGTAGTTTACATTACGATTCTGGGGATCCGTAGAACACGAGTTAGGTACTAGACTTGAGCTAAGCATAGCATATCACCGTCAGATGGAAGGGCAGTCCAAGTGCATTATTCAGATATTAGAGGATATGTTTTGTGCGTGTGTGATGGAGTTTGGAGGGTCATAGGACCATTTCTTGCCACTTGCGGAGTTTGTCGACAACAACTGTTATCAGTCGAGCATCCAGATGGCACCATATGCGGCTCTGTATGGTAGGTGGTATCGGTCGCCAGTTGGTTGGTTCGAGCCAGGAGAGGCCAGATTATTAGGAACAAACTTGGACCAGGATACCCTAGATAAGGTGATTCAGAATCGACTTCGCGCAGCCCAGTTCACACAGAAGAGTTATGCGGATTGCTTTGGGTATCACCTATGAAGGGCGTTATGAGGTTCGGGAAGAAGGGCAACCTGAGCCCGAGGTACATTGGTCCTTTTGAGGTGTTGCGGCGTGTTGGGGAGGTTTCTTATGAGATTTCTTTACCTCCCAGCCTAGCAGGAGTCATCCGGTATTCCACTTTTCTATGCTCCGTAACTATCACGGTGTTCCGGCTCATGTATTGGATTTCAGGTCAGTCTAGTTGGACAAGGATCTATCTTATGTTGAGGAGCCAATGGCTATTTTGGATAAGAACGTCAGAAAGCTAAGGACAAAGAACGTTGCTTCAGTAAAGGTTCAGTTGAGGGGTCATCCGATCGAGGAGGCATCTTGGGAGACCAAGCAACATATGCACATCCGTTATCCTCATCTGTCGGTTCTGTTAGCTCTGTTAGGTGATTTTGTACTTAGGGGCGTGTCCGTATTTGTGTTTTGTAGGTCTGTAGCTCATTTAGGCTTGAAATGGCGAAAGTCAAAGTTTTGGGGATTTTGGTCGGCATTGGAATTTTTGATATCGGGATAGGATTTTCGGAAGTTGTCATAGGTCCGTAGGGTTGAATGTGACTTGTGTTCAAAATTTGTGGTCAATCAGATATGGTTTGATAGGTTTGGGCATCGGTTCTTGAATTTGGAAATTCCAAGTTCTTTAAGTTTGAATCGGAGGATGATTCGTGATTTTTGTGTTGTTTGAGGTGGGTTGAGGGATCTACTAAGCAATTATGGTGTTTTGGATTTGTTGGTATGTTTGGCTGAGGTCCCGGGGGCCTCGGTTCAATTTTGGGTGCTTAACGGATGGAAAATTGGACTTATGCAAATTATGATGTTGCTGGTTTCTGGTGTTTCGCACCTACGATGGGGAGACCGCAGGTGCGGACTTACACATGCGGAGTTAAGGGCGCAAGTTTCTTTAATGAGATAAAGTGGTCGCAAACGCGACGCGTAAGCCGCAGAAGCAGAGCCGCATTTGTGGAAGGGTGATCGCGTAAGCGGAATGGAGGAGGAAGCTGAGTTGGCCTTGTTTCCGCAGAAGCGGAGGGGTGAGCGCAGATGCGCGTTCGCCGGCGCGGATGGTTATGCGCAGATGCTAGTCAGGGAGTTTAATGAAACTCTGCAGGTGCAGAGTTTTAGCCGCAAAAGCGGGTAATTGACCACGGGTGCGGTTTTACTAGCAAAAAAGACCCAAGTGCGAGGGTTTAGTTCATTGATCATTTTTGGACTTGAGAGCTCGGAAATTGGAGATTCTTCGAGGGATTTTCAGAGGGAGCTTTGGGATAATGATTCCTAACTCGCTTTTGGTTGTATTTAATTAATCTATAGTTGATTTCCTCATTTAATTATGGAAATTGGATGAGAAAGTTGGGAAAATAGGGGAAAAATTCGTCAAACGAATTTCTGAGTTTTGATTCGGATTTAGACATTGAAATTGGATAATTTTGGTAGAGTGAATGGGTGTTCATATTTAGTAACTTTTACTCGGTTCCGAGACGTGGGTCCGGGGAGGCTTTTTGGGGCGAATTTTCAAATTCTTGCCTTAGCTCATATTTCAGTAGCTAGATTAGTTCCTTGTAGTTGTATTCATGTTATGTAATTGATTTTAGCTAGATTTTGGCCATTCGTAGTCGGATTTTCGTGGAAAGAGCATTGTTACGGAGTACTCGAGCTTGGTTCGAGGTAAGTGGCTTGACTAACCTTGTGTTGGGGAAATCCCCTAAGGATTTGATACTGTTTTTGATATGTGGGCGCCATGGACGTGAGGTAACGAGTACGTACACAGGCTAATTGTTGTAAAAACCCGATTTCTACTAAGAAATAACCTATTTTCCTTCTTATTTTAATCTTATCAGCATGTCTAGTATCCTCTTAGACCAAAATAGCATGCCTACTTACCTTAATTGTTTATCTGAACTTCGTGCAACATGTTTAGTAAATTTCCATGCCCTTCCTTGACTCGTACTTAGTCTATGTTGTAGGTTTTCGCGTTGTAGTTGTCGAATTCTATTGTTTGAGCTGCATAGCCAGTGATGTATAGAACAGTTAGGACTCGTAAAAGCTTGTGACTTATGGTGTTCCAAGTCTTGAGGAGTGTTATGTATATGTTGAGAGTTGATAATTGTCTATGCCAAGCGGCATATCAATTACTTATTTAAATTATTGTTACTGTTAGTTGTTAATATTCATGTTGCATTTTATTTTTGCAAAATGTTAGGCTTACCAAGTAGTCGAAACTAGGTGCCGTCACGACAATTCATAGAGGGAGAATTTGGATCGTGACAGTTGTTGAGTGCATATTCTATAACAAGTAAATCTCTTCTTTAAACATAGATTCTCTCTACTCAATTAATATTTTGCCCATCTTATAATAGATAATATCTTTCTAAATTATATTGCAACTCAATATGTAATCTTCAATAATAAAAGGTGGACGAACTTTACTCGTGACCCCATCCAATTTTATTTAGAATCACAATATTAATTAGTCAAACATAATTTTCCTTGAGAATAGATGCATTAAATTTGGAGTAATCTTCTTACTTTTGATCTTAGCTCTTAACTGTGTATTTAACACTTGATGCCCCTTATACCCCTCTATGTCTTCTATATAATCTTCTTTTTTACCCTTATAGTTCTTCATCTTGATCCTTTATTTTCCCTTGGTTGCCCTTTAATTTTCTTATATAAGCTTTTCTGATTAGCTCAGTAAATTTTCTTTTGCGAGTCTTTTTTTAGCTACTTCATTAGTGTGTAGCAGTGATCACTTCATTTCCTATTTAATTGTCACGACTCTAATTCCTAAACCAGCCTTCATGGCGCCTATCGTGGAACTAGGCTAACCAATAATCACATGTTCACAATTTCTTTTAAAATCCCAATCAAAATCCAAGAATTTCGTAAATATACAGAGTTGCCAAATAAGAAGGCCAATAAGCAGTGCCACTATCCCCAAAACCCGGAGCGAACAAGACATGAGAATCTTGAAAAATAATCTAAAATATACTATCATAATACAAAACCTCGAATGAAAACTAGATACAACAAGATGGGAAAAAAAGAGATGCTACGGACGCTGAACAACTACCTCTATATCCCACAAATCCGGCTTCATGCGGAATAACTGGCTAATGCTCGATGTCTGCACCTGAATCTGCACACAGAGGTGAAGGGAGTAATATGACTACGCCAACTCAGTAGTAATAAAAATAAATCAGGTCTAAGCTGCTAGGAAACACATGAAATTAATGCCAGCAAATCATAATATACATAACCTTACTTTCCAACCTTCAGAGTGAAAGTATTAGTATAAAAACCCTTTAAAAATGTGTATTTTCTGAGAACTTTAACCGAAAGGTTTAGTATAGAAATGAAATTAATCATATAGAGGCCCCTCGGGCAAAATCTATTTCATGAGCTCAGAGTGAAAGTAGTACAATCATAAGTAGCCCCTCGGACAAAACATGTATCATAATCATCCCCTTGAGCATGCCTCATAGTCACTAATAATCAGCCCCTGGGCATACCTCTCCATCACTCGTAATCAGCCCCTCAGCACCTCACAGTCACTCATGCCTCCCAATCACTCGTCACTCGGCACTCTGTGCGCTCACTGGTGGTGTGTATAGACTCCGGAGGGGCTCCTTCAGCCCAAGCGCTAATATCACTCAGCACCTCACCATCACTCAGCACCTCACAATCAGGCCCTCGGCCTCACTCAGCAGAACCACTCAAAAGGCCCCTTGGGAGAATCAGTAAAACAAGGTACTCAACCCAAAACATCAGTATAAATCTCAAAGTGGTGTAAATCATGCTGAGTTTCGAAAACAGTAAGCACAATGCGGCTGAGTGAAATCATCAATACATAGTGAGGTAAACCAGTAGTAAAAAGCACCCAAGGTGTCTAAACAGATCGGAACGAGGCCACAAACACGGCTTATAGCCCAAATATTTCATAATTCATTAGAACATAATTTAACATAAGGTTTTGAGTAAATATGCAACTCATTAGTTGCCGCGGAGAGGACCTTGTCCAATCAAAAAATCAGTACGCGCCACATACTCATCATCCGACATGTGCACCTTTCTAAAATCAGTGCAAAATTTGCAGTACGGGGTTCCATACCCTGAGGACGAGATTTATAACCATTACCTACCTCTACTGGGCCACAACACTAGTACGCAATGCTCTTGCCCCTCAAATAGGCTCCCGATAACTCCGTAACTATCCAAAACCAGTTAAACATCATCAATATATATCAAAGGAACTCAACCCAATCGAAATTTATCAGATTATACAAGAATCTCGAAATTCAGCCAAACCCGAGCACTAGGCCCACATCTCATAATTCGATAATTTTTACATCATTAGAATCCTCGTCCTCCCACGATTCTATACATACCAAGAACACTAAAATTGGACCACAATTTCCCACTCAAATCCTCAAAAGAAGAATCAAATTCCCATGCACCCCTTCTAACCCAATTTTGGTTTAATTCCAACAAATTCTATGGTTTAATAACTTAGAAAATGACATAAAAACGAGTTATGAAGTTAAGAACCTTACCTCCAAGTGATTCCCTTCAATCCTCTCAAAAGTGCTCCCAACTCGTCAACAATGGAGAAAAATATGAGCCAATTTCGCATAACAGGCCTTTTAAACATTATGCCCAGCTAATATATTTTCTTCACTGCAATCGCAAACATTGGCACGCGATCGCGATTCACATACCAACCAACCAATGCGATTGCAGACCAATTCACACGATTGCAGAAATCCCCACGCGATCGAACTGCCTAACCCGACCAACCTACACGATCACAATCATAACCACGCGATCGCATAGAACAAAATGCCTGCCCACTATTTTCCCCTACCCGATCGCAAACATCCTCACACGATCGCGTAGGAGGAAACCAGAACCTCACACAAGCAAAAATCTTCCCAGTTTTCAAGCCATGAATTGGTCCGTTAATCACCCGAAACACACTCGAGGCCCTCGAGACCTCAACCAAACATACCAACATATCCCATAACATCATTCCAACTTATTCGAGCCTTCGAAACACCAAAAACAACGCAACAACACCAAAATCGCATCAAATTCAGTCCTATGGACTTGAAACTTTCATATTTCGCCAACTACGCCGAACCCAACCAAAACATCTCCGATTGACCTAAAATTTTGCAGACATTTCCAAAATGAAATTATGAACATGTTCCAACTCATAGAATTCTATTATGACCCCGATAACCTATTTTCCACTGCCGATTGGAAATCACCAAAACCAACGTTCGCCAATTCAAGCCTAATTCTACACCGGACACCACACAAATATTCTCAACACACTCCTAAGTCCGAAATCACCTAACAAAGCTATCCGAGCCATAAAATATACATTCCAAGGTCGTTTACCAATAAGTGAACTCTCAGTTGACTTTCTCAACTATTAGGCTACATTAAAAGGCTAAATGCCTAAACTCTCACCATAACCACTCCGGACTCGAACCAACTGACCTAACACAATAAAACAGGCTAGCAATGTATAACAAATGCAGAAATGGGAGAAACGGGTTAAATCTCACTGAACGATCGGCCGGGTCATTACATCCTCCCCCTCTTAAACAAACGTTCATCCTCGAATGGGTCTAGAAACGTACCTGGAGTCTCGAATAAGTGAGGATATTTGTCCCGCATCTCCCGCTCGGTCTCCCAGGTGGCATCCTCCATCGGCTGCCCTCTCCATTGAATCTTCACTGAAACTATATCTTTAGATCTCAGCTTCCTGACCTGTCGACCCAAAATAGCCACTGGCTCCACCTCATATGACATATCACCCTCGAGCTGAACCGTGTTGAAGTACAAAACATGGGAAGGGTCACTAACATACTTCTGGAGCATTGTAACATTGAATACTGGATGAATACTCGATAAACTAGGAGGCATAACAAGCCTATAAGCCACCTCCCCAACCATCTGAAGCACCTCAAATGGCCCAATGAACCTGGGAATCAGCTTCACTCTCTTCCCGAATCTCATAACACCCTTGATGGGTGACACCTTCAGCAACCCCTTATCCCCAACCATGAAAGACACATCCCGGACCTTCCGATCCGTGTAACTCTCCTGCCTAGACTGCGCCGTGCGAAGCGGCTCCTGAATCAACTTCGCCTTACTCAATGCATCCTGAACCAAGTCTGTGCCCAATAGCCTAGCCTCGCCCGGCTCAAACCAACCAACCGGAGACCTACATCTCCTACTATATAAACCCTCGTATAGAGCCATCTGAATACTTGACTGATAGCTGTTATTAATGCAAACTTCGCTAGTGGCAGAAACTGGTCCCACGAACCACCAAAGTCAATCACACAAGAACGCAACATATCCTCCAAAATTTGAATGGCGCTCTGACTGCCCATCGATCTGAGGATGAAACGCTGTGCTCAACTCAACCTGAGTACCTAACTCTATCTCCACGGCTCTCCAAAACTGAGATGTGAACTGAGTGCCTCTGTCGGAAATGATAGAAATTGGAACCCTATGCAATCGGACAATCTCCCTAATATAAATCTCAGCTAACCTCTCCGAATAATAAGTAGTACCAACAGGAATGAAGTGCGCAGACTTGGTCAGCCAATCCACAATAACCCATATAACATCAAACCTCCTCGAAGTCCATGGGAGTCCAACTACAAAGTCCTTGGTGATCCGCTCCCACTTCCACTCCGGAATATCAAACCTCTGAAGCAATCAACTTGGTCTCTGGTGCTCGTACTTGACATGCTGACAGTTGAGACGCCGAGCCACAAACTCCACAATATCCTTCTTCATCCTCCTCATCCAATAATGCTGCCTCGAATCCTGATACATCTTCGCGGCACCCGGATGGATGGAATACCGCGAACTATGAGCCTCCACAAGAATCAAATCTCGAAGCCTATCTACACTGGGCACGCAAATCCGGCCATGCATCCTTATGACCCGATCATCACCAATAACCACATCCCTGGCATCCCTGTGACGGACCCTATCCTGAAGAACAAGCAAATGTGGATCATCATACTGGTGTGCTCTAATCTGGTCCTAAAGAGAAGACCTTGAGGCCACACAAGCCAACAACCGTGGGGGATCTGATAGATCAAATCTCACCAACTGACCTGCTAAGGCCTGAACATCATAGGCTAATGGCCGCTCGGTTACTGGAAGGTAGGCTAGACTCCCCAAACTCTCTGCTCTGCGACTCAAGGCATCGGCCACTACATTGGCCTTCCCCGGGTGATATAAGATAGTGAGGTCATAATCCTTAAGGAGATCTAACCATCTCCTCTGACGCAAATTCAAGTCCTTCTGCCTTAGCAGATACTGCAAACTACGATGATCAGTGAAGATCTCACACTGCACTCCATAAAAATAGTGCCGCCAAATCTTCAAGGCATGAACAATGGCAGCTTACTCAAGATCGTGCACTGAATAATTCCTCTCGTGCACCTTCAACTGTCTGGACGCGTAGGAAATCACCCTACCATCCTGCATCAATACCGCTCCCAAGACAACTCTAGAATCATCACAATAGACTGTGTAAGAACCCGAACTAGCAGGCAAAACTAGTACTGGAGCCGTCGTCAATGCTAACTTGAGCTTCTGAAAGCTCCCCTCACACTCATCAGACCATCTAAATGGAGCATCCTTCTAGGTCAATCTGGTCAAAGGAGAAGAAATAGAAGAGAATCCCTCTACCAAGCGTCGGTAATATCCTGCCAAACAAAGGAAACTCATAATCTCTGTAGCTAAGGACGGTCTGGGCCAACTCTGCACCGCCTCTATCTTATGTGGATCAACCTTAATCCCCTCACTAGACACCAGGTGCCCCAAGAAAGCTACCGAACCAAGCCAAAACTCACACTTGGAGAATTTCTCATAAAGCTTCTCCTCCCTCAACCACTGTAACACAACTCTCAAATGCTGAGCATGCTCTTCCTGGCTACGAGAATAAACCAGGATGTCATCAATGAACACAATGCCGAAGGAATCAAGATAAGGCTGAAACACGCCGTTCATCAATTGCATGAACACGGCTAGGGCATTGGTCAACTCAAATGACATAAACAAGAACTCATAATGACCATATCTTGTCCTGAAAGTAGTCTTCGGAATGTCAGAATCCCGAATCCTCAACTGATGATACCTAGATCTCAAATCAATCTTGGAAAACACTCTGGCTCCCTAAAGCTGGTCAAACAAATCATCAATGCGGGGCAAGGGATACCGGTTCTTCACTGTAATCATGTTCAACTGCTAATAGTCAATACACTAGGCCGAATGAACCCCTTATCCAAGAGTTCCTGAAGCTTCTCCTTCAATTCCTTTAGCTCCGCTGGTGCCATACGCTAAGGTGGAATAGAAATAGGTTGAGCTGGGAGGGGACCAAATGATGTACGGGCTGACTAAGAACCACGGGGACTCTGCCCCCAATATGCACCACTATATGATGGGCGGCTTGACCGAGGAGGCCTGAATGAACGGCCCCTACTCTGCTCAAACTGTCCCCTAAAGGGAGCACCACTGGAGCTGCCCGAACCACGAGACCTCTTGGCCTCGCTCTCCTCCCCCTCCTGGCGGTGAACAAACTCAATATCTCGAGCTATGTCAACAACCTGCTCGAATGAAGCTCCCGATACTCTCTCCTGAGTCATAAGCAACCGAAGCGGATAAGAAAGACCATCCAAAAACTTCCTCACCATCTCCCTATGAGTAGGGACGATCTCAGAAACATGCCTAGCCAACTCGGAGAACCTCATCTCATACTGAGTAACTGACAACTCTCCCTGGCACAGCTGCTCAAACTGCCTGCACTGCTCCTCTCTGTGGGACTGAGATACATAGTTCTCCAAAAAGATCGTGGAGAGCTGCTGCCAAGTGAGAGGTGCTCAACCAACCGGCCTACGCCTCTCGAACGACTCCCACCAAGTAAGGGCAGCACCCGCAAACTGGAATGTAACAAATGAGACCCCACTGTTCTCCAAAATACCTGCGGTACGCAGTATCTTGTAGCACCTATCTAGAAATCCTTGGGCATCCTCTCCCTCTGAACCGCTGAAAATCGGAGGCTGAAGTCTGCTGAATCTCTCCACCCTGTGCTGCTCGTCCTCAGGAATAAATGGACCACATAATCCTGAACCGGAGCAACGGGCTGAGCTGAGGATACTCCCGGTGCCTAAATACCCTATGCAGTCTGCTCAGTGCCCGGGCAGCTGGAGTCTAATTGCCTCCCCCGGCCTGAGCTGTGTTGGCAGTAGAAGACATGGCGACTGCCTGAGCCAAACTGGTGCATACTGTCAATATCTGAGACAGGGTCTCTTGAAGACCCGATATAACCATAGGCACTGTGTGTGCCCGAGCCTGTCCCGCTGGGACACCATCGGCGGGAACCTGATCATGATCGATAGAGGGATCCTGTGGCACTGCCCCGGCTGCTGCGCGGGCTGGCCCCTACCTCTATCGCGGCCTCGACCTCTCGTTGGTCTAGCAGATGATTTGTCACTCCGATCGGTGTGGCATGTCCTTACCATATGTGAGAGAATGAAACAACGTATGTTCAGATTTCAAGAATCAATAGATCAGCACGAAAGAGTTCAAGAAAGATAGAAATGTTTCCTTAAAGTTTGGCAGCCTCTCGAAGATAAGTACATACGTCTGTGTACCGATCCACAAGACTCTGCTAAACCTGCTCATGACCGTTGAGTCCTATGAAACCTAGGGCTCTGATACCAAAATGTCACGACCCCAAATCCTAAATTGGCCGTGATGGCGCCTATCGTGGAACTAGGCTAGCCAATAACCACATATTCACAATTTCTTTTAAAATCCCAATCAAAATCCAAGCATTTTAAATATACAGAGTTTCCAAATAAGTAGGCTAATAAACAGTGCCACTATCCCCAAAACCCGGAGCCAACAAGTCATGCGCATCTAGAAGAATAAGAAAAAATATACTATCATAATACAAAACATCTGATTTATAACTAGATACAACAAGAAGGGAAAACAGAGATGATGCGGATGCTGAACATCTACCTCTATATCCCGCAAATCCGGCTCCGCGCGGAATAACTGGCTAATGCTCGATGTCTGCACCTGAATCTACACACAGAGGTGCAAGGAGTAATGTGAGTACGCCAACTCAGTAGTAATGAAAATAAATCAGATCTAAGTGGCAATGAAACACATAAAATCAATGCCATAAAATCATAATATATACAACCTTACTTTCCAATAGCGTAACATAGATATATGAAATCGTCGTGCCTTAAAACCAAACTTCAGAAAAACCCTTTAAAATGTTTATTTTTCGACAACTTCAACCGAAAGGTTTAGTATAAAAGTGAAATGAATCATATAGAGTCCCCTCGGGCAAAACATATTTCATGAGCTCAGAGTGAAAGTAGTAAAATCATAAGTAGCCCCTCGGGCAAAACATGTATCATAATCAGCCCCTCGGGCATGCCTCATAGTCACTCATAATCAGCCCCTCGGGCATGCCTAACCATCACTCGTAATCAGTCCCCCAGCACCTCACAGTCACTCATGCCTCCCAATCACTCATCACTCGGTACTCGACAATCTGTGTGCTCACTGGGGTGTGTATAGACTCCGGAAGGTCTCCTTCAGCCCAAGCACTAATATCACTCAGCACCTCACCATCACTCAGCACCTCACCATCACTCAGCACCTCACAATTAGGCCCTCAGCCTCACTCAGCAGAAGCACTCAAAAGGCCTCTTGGGAGAGTAAGTAAAACAGGGTACTCAACACAAAAAATCAGTTTAAATCTCAAAGTGGTGTAAATCATGCTGAGTTTCGAAAACAGTAAGCACAATGCGGCATAGTGAAATCATCAATACATAGTGAGGTAAAACAACAGTAAAAAGACCACAAGGGGTCTAAACAGATCGGCACAAGGCCCCAAACACGGCTTATAGCCCAAATATTTCACAATTCTTTAGAACATAATTTAACATAAAGTTTTGAGTAAATATGCAACTCATTAGTTGCCGCGGAGAGGACCTAGCCCAATCCAAAATTCAGTACGGGCCACATACTCGTCATCCGACATCTAAAATCAGTGGGAAATATGTAGTCTGGGGTTCCATACCCTCAGGATGAGATTTATAACCATTACTTACCTCTACCGGGCCACAATACTAGTCCGTAATGCTCTTTCCCCTCAAAATTTCTCCCGATTGCTCGGGATCTAGCCAGAACCAGTTTAGCATCATCAATATATATCAAAGGAACTCAACCCAATCGAAATTTATTAAATTATACAAGAATCTCGAAATTCGGCCAAACCCGAGCCTCAGGCCCACGTCTCGGAATTCAATAATTTTTACATCATTAGAATCCTCGTCCTCCAACGATTATATACATACCAATAACACTAAAATCGGACCACAATTTCCCAACCAAATCCTCAACAGAAGAATCAAATTCCCATGCACCCCTTCTTCCCCAATTTTGGTTAAATTCCAGCAATTTCTATGTTTTAATCACTTAGAAATCGACATAAAAATGAGTTATGAAGATAAGAACCTTACCTCCAAGTGATTCCCTTCAATTTCCTCTTCAATCCTCTAAAAAGTGCTCCTAACTCGTCAACAATGGAGAAAAAATAAGAGCCAATTTCGTATAACATGCCTTTTAAACATTCTTCCCAGCTAATATATTTTATTCACTGCGATCGCAAACACTGGCATGCGATCGCGATTCACAAACCAACAAACTAATGCGATTGCAGACTGATACACACGATCGCATAGAACAAATTCTCCACCCACACACGCCCCTCAAATACCCTACGCGGTCGCAGAAATCCCCCTGCGATCGCACTGCCTAACCTGACGAACCTATGCGATCGCAATCCTAACCACACTATTGCGTAGAAAAAATGCCTGCCCTACTATTTTACCCTACACGATCGCAAACATCCTCACGCGATCGCGTAGAAGGAAACCAGAACCTCACACCAGCAGAAATCTACACAGTTTTCAAGCCAAGAATTGGTCCGTTAATCACCCGAAACACACCCGAGGCTCTCGGGACCTCAACCAAACATACCAACATATCCCATAACATCACTCAAACTTATTCGAGCCTTCAAAAAATAAAAAACAACGCAAAAACACCAAAATCGCATCAAATTCAAGCGTATGGACTTAAAACTTCTAAATTTCGCCAACTACGCCGAACCCAACCAAAATCACCTCCGATTTACCTGAAATTTTACAGACATATCCAAAATGACGTTACAAACCTGCTCCAACTTCCGGAATTCTATTCCGACCCTGATAGCCTATTTTTCACTGCCGACCGGAAATCACCAAAAATCAACGTTCCCCAATTCAATCCTAATTCTACACCAGACACCACAAAAGTATTCTGAACACACTCCTAAGTCCCAAATCACATAAGGAAGCTATCCGAGCTGTAAAATCCGCATTCTGAGGTCGTTTACCAATAAGTCAACTCTCAGTTGACTTTCTCAACTATTTGACTACTTTAAAAGGCTAAATGCCTAAACTCTTACAATAACCACTCCGGACCCAAACCAACTGACCCATTACAACAAAACAGGCTAGCAATGTATGACAAATTCAGAAATGGGAGAAACAGGTTAAATCTCACGGAACGACCGGCCATGTCGTTACATTAATCTTCCTCCAACTTTTTATTTTCTCGCTATATGTATCACTCACACACTATGCATCTATTTCTGAGATAGGATATTAATCGTGAACATAGACATATATGATAATTTGGAATCAGCTTGTCTGATAAGTTCTTTCATTAATACATTAATTAACATGCATGAATTGAGTTCTTTAAAAAAATAGAATAGGACGATACATAAAGAATCTTTTATTTTCTAGATTTATAATATGGTACAAATGTTCTTTACATGTCCCTTCCTTCGTAAAATTCAGAATCTTGATGTATCAACGAAGTGATAAATCATATCAAGAGAAATCTCCGAATATGGCTCTCAATTTCTATTACTTGTGGGTTATTTTTCCTTTTTGCAGTGTTTTATGGCTTCACCAAAAGAAAACAAGGTTCACAAAATCCTCAACTCATTGAAAAGGAATTGACAAAACTACCAAAACCAATTCCAACCTATATAAGTCCTAATGAAATTTATTGCTATCAATCACTCGATGAGTCTTATGGTGAGAATCCTTTAGAATCTCCAGTCCTTCGCCCTTTTAAGGCACTACATTTTCCGATTGAGCAAATCGTGCCAAGTTATACTTAGGGTTCTCAAAAATAAAAATAAAAAATTTGATGAGATAAAGATACTAGAAAAATTTTAAGAAATGCGGAGGATTCGTGAAAAAATAGAAAAAATTGTCCTATGATGATCCTTTTATTTATTTTTCCTTTGTTCATCTTCATTAATCCTCCTCATTTCTTGAATTTTTCTTAGTATTTTTTATCTCATCTAGTTGTTTATATTTTACATTCGAAAACTACAAGAAAGAACTTGGCACTTCTTGCTGAATTAGCAAATGGTGTGCCTGAAAAGGGTTTAGACACGGGGTTCTACAATATTTTCATCAAAGAGTCATCGAATGATTAATGAAGATCAATTTCTTACTCCTTTCATAGGTTGAAATTGTGTTTTGGATGTTTTGCTCATTTCTTGTCAAGGAGTTGAGGATTTTGGCAACCTTGTTTTCTTATGGTCCATTCATTCAGCATTGCGAAAGAAGATTTGCACAAAGTACTACAATTTAAGAGTTTTATTATGAGATTTCTCTGGATCTGATTTATCATTTCATTTGTTCATCAATATGTTTTATTTTAGGTAGGAAGATAAATGTCGAGATTGTATATACTATATAAATCTAAGAAATAAAAGATCCAATATATATTGTTTGATTTTAATGACTTAAGAACACAATTCATGCATGTTAACCAATGTATTAACAAAATACATCATCTAACAAGTTGAATAGATTTTAAACTTTCATACATGTATTCATGACTAAATTTCTACATAAAGAAAGGTGAATAAAGATTCCATGTTTAACATCGTTGCTTTCCAAGGCAGATCTAGGATTTCTAGTACAAGAGTGCACTATTAAAAAACAGAGAAAAAAATTTATTATGTGGGAATTGATCCCTCTTCTTCTTGGTAAATAACCCAACTTGCAAACAAGTGCATCATTCAACCTTCTTGGAGCATGGGGTCCAATAGTTAATACCATACCAATTTTAGAAAATATGTACATAAAATATATAATTTTGCGAAGAGATCATGGGTTCATGTGCTCCGCATTTTACCCTATGAATCTGCCCTGGTTGCTTGTTGTCATTTAACTCATACAAGAGGGTGATTATTACTTCCCATGCTACCTTAAAAGCTTCCCTATCCTCTTCAATTGCTACACATTTTGGGCGGCGATATTTCACTCACAATATTTCTTGAATGTTTCATAAATTTTATATTGTTAGGTACAAGTCATGTATTCACTTATACTCATGATTAAAATACCTCTTTGAAGTAGAAAAATAATTTAAAAGGTTACAATTGTCTTGTTAAAAAAATATAAAGTTATATACTCCTATAATCTTTATTAGCCATGTAAAAATAAAATCACATCATATTCAACTGTTCTCGTCTTCTATGTTCAAAAATTATCTTAGATTTAATATAAACATAGTTTCTTTTAGAACTAAACATTACATGTTGATATCATATTTTCTATCTGTATTTCTTGTCATGTTTTATATACTCTTCTTCTAAGTACATTTTCGGTGCTAGTATTATTGTATGTTTTTGAGTTGTCCTTTGGAATGGACTGGGACTAGAACTGGCTTATTCCATTATCTCTTTTTAGCTTTTATATATGTATAATCTTTCATGTTTGGAATATCACTTGAAACACAAATTAATAAATAGGTCTGATGAAAAGTAAACGTCTTGTTTAACCTTGTTTTTTCTATTTCTAATGTGGAAGAAGTAGGTAAAAGTATAAAGTACATTAATTCGGCTAACATGTAAAATTAGAGACGTGCGAAACAACATAGGAAAAATAATTTTTGGAAGTTAGATATTGTGTTTGAACATTCATTTTATTTGAAAGGAATTTGAAGTTTTGTGAGAATAAAACTTCAAAAACTACTCTAAAGTTATTTTTGGGAGTCGAAGATTTTCTTTTAAAAATATGCCAAAAATCAAAAAATAGATAGATATTTAAAAATACAATTTGAAAAAAAGCTCCAACATAGATACTTTTCTCGTTGCAGTATTTCCAACTCTTTTGCACAATGAAACAAAAGGCTCTCTCCTTTACACCTACAACACTGAAAGCAATCTGCTAATTGATAATAATTAGTACAAAAAAAGAATTCAAGTAATAGATGGCTGATAAAAACAAAAATTTAGAATGAAAGGTGACTATCAACAAATGAAAGGTGACTCTTGTGCTGAATGACTTATTTTTTGCTTTTCAGATCAAGCAGAAGGACGCCCTAGCCGAGCGGCTTCGAGATGAGGTTGCGACCAAGGGTCCGAAATACTAAAGCTTTCTCGGCTGAATGATTTCGCAGCTTCGGAGAGGAAGGCGCTTCGGGGAAAGCTATCCTCGGTTCAAGAACTTCTCCGGGGTGCTCAGGAGGAGGATGTTGCACTATCTTCTGCCAAATATGAGGCCGCTGAATATGTCTCCTCATACAAGATAGATGCTACTGCCGTGAATGATCGGGCCAGGGAGATATATGAGAAAGCCGAGCTAAAGTTGGCTAGGGCAGATTCTTATACCCGTATTCAAGCCAGGAGACAAACCCTCGTGGAAGTGAGCGCTAAAGGCATCGAAACTATTCACCAAGAAGAGGGAAATTCTACCTCTGCTCCTAACCTGGCCAGTAGTATACCACCGGCGTATGATGAGTTGAATTCGTACTGCTTTTCTCTGAAGAAGGACTTCGCATTAGAGAGACCCTTTTATTCCTCGGGCTATCGAGAGCATGCTTCGAAGTTCGTCCGATCAATAGAAGAAAACCACCTCGAGGCCGTGAGGAGAGACTGTGGCTGGGGGGAAAATGTGATGATGCAGATAACCTCTCGAGAAGAGAACGTTATGACTTATGTAGAAGGATACTTGATAGTGTATACATACCCATTTACATTAGGCCCCCTCGACCAACTCGAGTTCAAGTTCTATAAAAGGTACCGAGTCACCCTGGCGCAGATTCATCCGTCATTTTGGTAGATAGTGATAATGATGAGGTACTTCACCGAAAAGGCTGAGCTCGAGTTTAACCGCAGCCACTTATCCGATTATATCGGCCTCAGCTTAGTGGAGGCTTGATTGAGTTACGGTGTCGGTCCACCAGAACTTTCATTGCTAATGATGATGAGGACTTGAATGGAGGATGGATGATTATGTTTGTTCAAGTGAGGAACATCGATATCATCGCAGCGGAGTTCCTACCATTTCCCGAAAAATGGAACTCCAGGTGTAAGTTCCACGTCGTACCTTAGTGTCTCTTGCTTTCCCCGATTTCTAATAGTATTTCCTTTTTCATTTTCAGCGGTCCTGTGGGTGCCGGGGGAGGTCCCTGATCTTGTGGAGTGGACTCGGAGGTTGGCAGATTCGTCAACATACGACTAACGCAAGTGGTGTGATCTGTCGAAGGGCAGATGGGAAGCAAAGAACCATGGTACGAGCCGCGTGGTTGCACTTTTGATGAATGTTTACTTTTGTGCATACTAACTTTGCCACTGCAGGTGTTGGTAGGTTTTCTTAAATGAGGTTGTGCCCCTTCTAGGAGAGGGAAGGCCCAGAGGAGGACAATAAGCGAAGAAGATCCTCTTCAGACGATGACATCCTTAATGAAGCAGGGCCATCTCGGAAGCATAATAGATATTTCGTTTCTGAGGATAGCTTTATATATGTTGGTCATTCTGCGGACACCAGCTCTCTTTAGGGGAAGATTCTTCGTCTACGACTCGAGCTGGGGGCCCTTCTAAGGTTGCGGATTCTACCGGGCCTGAGACCTCTAGCTTTGAAGAAGAGGATCCTCTAGAGAGGAAGAGCAGAAGTCCTCCACCATCATCTACTTCAACCCTCGAAGGTACTTCGAGGGACGCTCCAAACCATGGGCCGCCCAAACCAAGAGAGGTTTTGAGTGGGCTTTCCCCTATTGAGACGGGTTCAACTGAGGTCGATCGGGCCAGACAAGTAGATTCAACTTTTGAGGAGGCTCAGTGGTTCTTCTCCGAGGTGAGTTCTGATCCGCCTGGCTAGCTCGTTATCTATGAATCTTCATCTTTTTCGAAGTTTATCTTTTGTAGGTTTTTGAAAAACTCAAGCTCGAGTTGCTTCACTGTGAGACCAGGTTGCGGGAAGCTTTGGTTAATCAAAAATCTCTCAAGCTTCTTTGCAATAAGAAGACAAAAAATTTGATACATGTTCGGGTGGAGATGCATCGGAGCTGGAACCATGAACGCAATCTCTAGCTTCAGGTAACCGTTACCCGAAGAAGTATGTGCTTCTTTTCTCGCTTTTAGTAACTAATTATTTGGTGCTTCATCTCAGGGAAGGACCAAATCATTTGAGCGCCTTAGGGGTGATGTCGGGAAAGTTTGTTCCGAATGCCAAGCGTTGAAGGCACAGATAGGCGTACATGTTGCAGCCCAAAATAATGCTTTGGCAAAGGCTGCTGCCCTCGAGATACCCGAGAAGATAGATCGATTCAGACAAGAAGGATTGCCAAGCTTGAGACTGATTTTTTGATCCGAAGGTCGAGTTCATGGACGCCAGGGTGGAAGATGAAGAAGTTCTGGCAAAGGGTTATAAGAAGGTGGGACTCTATTTGAAAGATGTCACCGAGGGGCAATGAATATGCCCGATGTAGGTATCGGAGGGAGAAACTTGAAGAGATTCATATTAGGGGATTTGATCTCTCGGAAGAGATAAATTAGTGCAAGGCGGATGAGATCGATGCCAAGTTTTTCCTTTCTTCCGGTGCCGATGCTAGTATTTGAAGGCTTCCGATGGAGTTGGTCCCTAGAGTAGATTAGGTTTTCCTTATTTGTTTTTGTAAAAACTCATGTGGGAGCATTGTAGATGAATTTTTGTAATGTAAATATATATATATATATGTATATATGAAAGATTGTTCATTTATTCTGATTTGCTTTGACGATAATCATCCGGATGAATTGGTCTTCGAGAAAAACCCCTTGGGGCTCTTAAGCGCTTTAGTTAACCATTTCGGGCTAAGTCTCCAAGTCGTATTTGTCTCGAGATCATCGGTCTTTAGGTTTTAAAATTGGCCCTGAGGCGCTTTTCGTCGGTACGATCTGTAGTAGCTGGCGACTCGGGCTCTTACGCTTTAGGTCGGTACGACCTTTAGGGTAGCTGGTAACTTGAGCTCTTACGCTTTAGGTCGGTACGTCCTTTAACCGGTTCTTTTCGAATTAAGTAGAGGCCTGTGATTTTATGGCGACAGTCGGACGTCTCCGAGTCGCTTTTGGTTTGGGTGGACCCTTATGACGGTGGTCATTTGTATTTGTCCATAGTCTTTTAGTCCCCGAGTGAGATATCCTCAACATGTATATCGAGGGTATGACTTTTTAGTGGTCTTATAAGTTCGATATATAGCGTTGACGTTGGAATCGGGATGAAGCATTTTTAAGGTCTTATAAATTTGTATATTCCTTGCTTGAGGTCTTACAGTTTTGATGTTGCCTAATGGAGGGCTTATAAGTTTTAAGTTACCAGCCCTGAGATCTTATGGCTATGAGTCGACTGTCGACGACAGCTCCTGAGCCAAAGTTTGATATTTCCTCATGGAGGGCTTATGTTCTTTGTTGTTTCCTCATAGAGGGCTTATGAGTTCGAAATTGCCGGCCCTGAGGTCTTACGGCTTCGAGTTAGACAGCTTGATGAGCCGACATTCGAGGGCATCCCCGAGCTGGAGTTGGTATTGCCTCATGGAGGGCTTATGTGCTTGAAGTTGTCGGCCTTGAGGTCTTATGGCTTGGGGTTATTGGTGACTCGATGGGATGACTGTCAATGACAGTTCCCGAGTAGTCGGTGAATTTTGGGCCCAGTGGTCGCTTCTCGTTTAAATAATAGATTATTCTGACACGTGAAGTGTTTTGATGATGAAAGATTCTTCTACCATTAGTTGGTACAAGTATACACGTTTTTACCATTGAGGCTTTGATTGTTCTATGTGGACAAGGTTCATTCGACCATTTGGTCCAGTACATCATTCTCCTGTCGAGACCCTCTTTGGTATATTTTAGTGATCTCTCGGGGGGATGCCCCCAGTATTCGAGGTTGATCGGAGAGAAGCCTTGGATACTTGATGAGTTCTCCTCATGTAGCATATGGGTGTTGCCTCGTTAAAAACCTCGTCGGTAAAACCCATTTGGGATAAAATCCGATATCAGGAAAATAGAGCTCAATGCATGCTTTAATACATAAGGCCTTCGAGCTGGAGGGTTCTCCAAATTGAGAACCTGCACATGGGTTAGTGTAAAACGTGGAGGAAAGAGGGAGAGGGTTGTACATTAATTGTGGTTGCGTTCAAGCCTCGATATGATTTAGTTACTCATTCGAAGGACACAGTACGGTCCATTAATTGTTCATCGAGGATGAAGTTTATGATAGCTTACTCGGCTACTTGTTTATTTTTTGGCTCCCTCGATGTAGAAGGTGCCGGTCCCGGTGCCACGTCATGTATTGCGAAGATTTCTTTTGCCGCGTGTTGTTCCCCGTACACCGTTTTTATTCTATCCTTCGTGGGAAACTTCATCATTTGATGAAGGTTTGACGGCACCGCCCTCATATTGTGAATCCATGGCCTTCCGAGCAATGCGTTATATCTCATGTCGCCTTCGATGACATTGAACTTGGAGTTTTAAGATGTACCGGCCACGCAGACTGGAAGAGTGATTTCGCTTTTTGTTTTATCGCTCACCGTGTTGAATCCATTGAGGACACGAAAGGCGGGCACGATCTGGTCGATAAAACCTAGTTGTTGTACCACCCTTGACCGAATTATGCTGGCCGAGCTACCTGGATCCACGAGCACACATTTAATTTGAATTTTACTTAAAATAAAAAAATTACCAGTGCGTCATTGTGATGTTGAGAGAAGGTCTCGATGTCCTCTTCGTTGAATGAAATGGCATCTTCGGGCATGTGGGTCCGAGTTTGCTTTTCTCTGGTGATGGATACTTTTGTTCGTTTGAAAATGGGTCCCTCGGGGACGTCGAGTCTTCCGATAATCATGTGGATAATGTGATGTGGCTCTTCTGTTTCATTTTTCCTGTGTGCTTCTCTTTCCCGGAACTGATTTTTGGCTTGGTCACAAAGAAACTCTCGAAGGTGCCCTTTGCTAATAAGTCGGGCCACCTCTTATCGGAGTTGTCTGCAATCCTCAGTCCTATGGTCGTGAGTACCGTGAAATTCGCATATCAGGTTGGGGTTCCTTTGAGAAGGATTTCATAGCATGGGTCTTGGCCGCTTGGTGTCTTTGATTTTACCTGTGACTGATACTATATCTGAAACATCAATGTTGAAATTGTACTCAGATAACCGGGGCGCTTCTATCGGCCCTGTATGCATGTCGAACCTTGCTTTGTTTACAAGTCACTCAGGATTAAGGCCTCGGTCCATCCTTTGTTCATTTCGAGGTATGTTGCGCCTTGTGATATTTCTCTGATTCTCTACGTATGGTTTATACATTTCTTTGTTCAGTCTTGGCTCTCCCTCTGTAAGTCTTGATTCCTTTGCTAAGACTCTACTAGGATATACCGAGCCCAAGGAGGCTTCCAACTGGTCGTCCTCGACCCTGATCTCTGATTGATAGATGTTGTGTACATCCGCCCAAACCATGGTGGGGTACTCGATTAAGTTTTGCTTCAGTTGCTTCGAAGCTACTGAGCTCCACTCATTAAAGACCTGAGTAAAGGATGGCACCTCCCAATCGTCGGAGATCGGTGGTTGTTCCATTCATTCGAGTTGGAAGCGGTACAGTAACTCCCTCAACATCACGTTCTCTCTATGTTTGATTTTGAAGACATCAGATTTCCTTGTAGCTACGTTGATGGAACTAGCATGTGCCTTTCTGAAGGACTCCACCATCATGGCGAATGAATCTATTGAGTACGGGGCCCGGTTATGATACCAAATCATGGCCCCTTTGAATAGAGTTTCTCCGGTTTTCTTTCATATAACTAATTCGATCTCGTCATCTCATAGGTCGTTCCCTTTCATAGCACAAGTGTAGGAAGTGATGAGCTCATAAGGGTCCGAGGTCCCGTTGTATTTCGGGAGATTGGGAATTCTGAAGTTCTTCGGGATGGGCTTCGGAGCCGCACTCAATGGGAATGGCTTTCGCACAAACTTATTTGAATCTACACCCTTAAGAATCGGTGGTGCGCCTGGGATCTGATCGACCCTCGAGTTATAAGTCTCCATTTTTTTGTCGCTGGCCTCTATCTTCTTTCCGCTTGATTCGACTATTTTAGTAAGGTCCACGAGCATCTTTATAATAAGGGGGTCGGCTGCTGAACCGTTGTTTTTCGACCTCACCGGTGCCTATACACCTCGTGGAGCTGTTTCTAGTGGCGCCGTGCTCGGAGTTTTTTATGTCCTTGCAGCTGAGCAATGGCCACTTGTTGTGCTTGCAACATTTCAAAAATGATGTGAAGGCCAACTTATCTTTCTCTATGAGCAGGGGCTCTTTGTGCCTCACGCTGGTGTCCTTCGCGTATACTTTCATCTTTATGGGAGCTTATATCGATGTGCTGAGCGTTGCGCGAACCTTCGTCGATGGGGATTTGAGCTGGTGCCCCTTCAGGGTTTTGTGGTGGTACACCGGTACCTGAAGTAGCTGCACTTTTCTCTCCATGGTCGTCAGGGACATTGTTTTCGTGTGCATTTATTGAGTTAGACATTTGCTGACATGAAATTGAATGTTCTTGGACAAGAAAAAATGTGAAGAATAACTTGTGTTTTTAGAACACCAGAACTAAACAATCACTACTATTTTTAGCCCCACGGTGGGCGCCAAACTATTTAACTTGAAAATGGTAACGATAATTATATTTGATTATGAGGTTATAAAAATATGTGATCTATTTTAATAGAAGTCAATTAAGCAGTAGATACTGAATGTTAAGCGAAGAAACGAAATAAGAACGAAAGGAAACAAGGTTATGCAAACCGAGCAGCAGAGAGATCAGTCTCGAGGGTGGTTGGTGAGGGCCTTGAGGTTGAACTTTAGAAGCTTGACAATGGGCTATCGAAAACGATATAACAGTGTTGAAGGCCTTAAGAGTGGCCTATTTATGATCAGTAACAGGTAATAAATGAAGAATAACTCAAGAACACCATAAATGAGAAGCAATAAATTAAAGGAGCAATTGTAGAGAATATTTGTAGTTAAAGAGCAGAGGATGTTCTTGTTCGTGTATATTGAGTATCATGTGTATTACCAGGTGAGAAGGGTCCCCTTTATATATGAGGGGAAATCCCAACATAGTACTTGTAATAAACGCAAAGAGATATGGCCGGTACAACCATTTAATGTCACGGTACGGGCTTGTACTATTTTGTATATGTTGTCAGCTTTAACCACGTGGCCCTCGGACGTCTCCGGCCTTTCTACGTCGATCTTCGGTTTGCACTGCCTCGAGGTCGAGGGCCTTCGATATGACCCCTTGATGCCAAAACATGAACCTTCGAGTCTTCCGAGCATCGTGGCGACGTCACGACAATTTACGGAGGGAGAATTTAGATCGTGACAGTTGTTGAGTGCATATTCTATAAAAGGTCAATCTCTTATTTAAACATAGATTCTTTCCACTCAATTAAGATTCTTCCCATTTTATAATAGATAATATATTTTCAAATGTATATTGCTTCTCAGTATGTAATCTTCAATAATAAAAGGTGGACGGTCTTTTCTCGTGACCCCATCCAATTTTATTTAGAATCGCAAGATTAATTAGTCAAACATAATGTTCCTTGAGAATAAATGCATTAAATTTGGAGTTATCTTCTTACTTTTGATCTTAGCTCTTGAACTGTGCATTTTTAACACTTGATGCCCATTATACCCCTTTACGTCTGCTATACAATCTTCTTTTTTTCCCTTATAGTTCTTCATCTTGATCCTTTCTTTTCCTTTTGTTGCCTTTTAATTTTCTTATATAAGTTTTTCTGATTAGCTCAGTAAATTTGTTCTTGCGAGTCTTTTTTTAGCTACTTCATTAGTGTATAACAGTGATCACTTCATTTCCTATTTAATCTTACTCGAACTTTTTTATTTTCTCTCTATATATATCTCTCACACACTGTGCGTCTATTTATGGGATAGGATTTTCGTCGTAAACATAGACATATATGATAGATTGGAATTAGTTTGTCTGATAAGGTATTTCATTAATGCATTAATTAACATGCATGAATTGAGTTCTTGGAAAAAATAGAATACAACGATACATATAGAATCTTTTATTTTCTAGATTTATAATATGTTACAAATGTTCTTTTCATGTCCCTTCCTTCATAAAATTTAGCATCTTCATGTATCAATGATGTGATAAATCATGTAAAGGGAAATCTCTAAATATGGCTCTTCATTTCTATTATTTGTGTGTTATTTTTCTTTTTTGTTGTATTTTATGGCTTCACCAAAAGAAAACAAGGTTCTCAAAATCCTCAACTCATTGCAAAGGAATGACAAAACAACCAAAACACAATTCCAACCCATATAAGTCCTCAAGAAATTGATTGGTATCTATCACTCGGTGACTCTTATAGTGAAAATCCTTTAGAATATCCAGTCCTTTGCCCTTTTCAGGCACTACATTTGCCAATTCAGCAAACCGTGCTAAGTTATACTTAGGGTTCTCAAAAATAAAAATACAAAATTGGATGAGATAAAGATGCTACAAAAAATTCTAGAAATGCGGAGCATTCGTGAAAATAAATACAAGAAAAAAAAATGAAAAGGATCGTCATAAGACGTAGGAATCAAAAAACAATCGAAACAATTATCCTATGATGATCCTTTTATTTGTTTTTCCTTTGTTCATCTTCATTAATCCTCATCATTTCTTGAATTTTTCTTAGTATTTTTATCTCATCTAGATGTTTATCTTTTACATTCGAAAACTATAAGAATGAACTTCGCACTTTTTGCTGAATTGGCAAATAGTGTGCTTGAAAAGGGTTTAGTTTGTTGTAAATCTGGAAAAAAACAGAGGTAAAGACGGAGAATAAAAAATGGAAGAGAGCTTTAATTGTGTATGTAATAGGGGAAACACCGGGGTATAATCAGATGCACAGATATATATCTCAAATCTGGAATACAGTTGCACAACCTAATTTGTTGCTTGACGAAGAAGGATATTACATTGTAACTTTCCAGAGTTTGACTGATTTGCAGGATATTCTATATGGGGGTCCATATACTATGAACAGTAGACCTGTCATTATCAAACGGATGACTCACAATTTTTATTTTAGTGTTGAATTTCTTACGGAAATACTGTTACGGATTAAATTCCCAAACCTTCCAATGAATTGTTTGGGTGTGAATTCATTAAGTAGGATGACTAGCACTTTGGGAGTACCTATTTATGTTGATCAATGCACAACAAAGCAAAAAAGGTATCATATGCACGAATTTTGATAGAGGTTAACATCACTAAGAAACTACCTACTGAAATAACAATAAATGATCCATCTGGGAGACAGTTTCAACAGGATATTGAATTTGAATGGAAACCAGACTATTATTCAGAATGCCTAAAAATTTGACATGATTGTAGCAAGAAGAACTATGAGAGACAGATCTGGCAAGGACCTTCAGAGCCTCATCGAGTTCTAGCATATGTGGTTGCGCAGTCTTCGTTATTGGGTGAAATTAAGGCTCGACAGTTTGATGATCCGTGCTTGGCAGAGCTTCGGGAGTCAGTTGTTCAGGGTGGTGCAAAAGAGGTTACTATTGGCGAGGATGGTGTTCTGAGACTTCAGGACCGGTTATATGTTCCTAATGTTGATGGCCTGAGGGAGCGGATTCTAGAGAAGGCACACAATTCTTATTCTATTCATCCTGGTGCTACAAAGATGTATCGTGATTTGTAGCAGCATTACAGGTGGAGGCAGATGAAGAAGGACATTGTGGAGTTTGTGGCTAGGTGTCTTAATTGCCAGCAGATTAAGTGTGAGCACTAGAGGCTAGGAGGCCTACTTTAGCAGATGCCCATTCCTGAGTGGAAGTGGAGTGCATCACGATGGACTTCGTGGTTGGGTTGTCTTGGACTTTGCGGAAGGTTGACGCGGGTTGTGTCATTGTGGATATATTGACCAAATAGGTGCATTCATTGCAGTGGCTACTACTTATACTTCAGAGAGGTTGGCCCAGATCTACATTCGGGAGATAGTCCAGTTGCACGGTGTGCCAGTGTCCATTATATTATATCGAGGTCCTCAGTTCACCTCGCACTTCTGAAGAGCATTGCACAGTGATATGGGTACCCAGATAGATCTCAGAACAACATTCCACCCTCAGAATGATGGTCAGTCGGAGCGTATAGTTCAGATATTGGAGGACATGCTTAGGGCATGTGTGATTAACTTCGGAGGTCAGTGGGACAAGTCCTTGCGTTTGGCCGAGTTTTTTTACATAATAGTTACTAGTCCAGCATCGAGATGGATCCATTTTAGGAATTGTATGGTCGGCGATGTCGTCCTCCTATCGGGTGGTTTGAGCCTGGCGAGGCTAAGTTATATCGTAGCGACCTGGTGAGAGATGCTTTGGAGAAAGTGAAGTTGATTTAGGAGAAACTTCGCACGACACAGTCCAGACATAAGAGTTACGCGGATCAGAAGGTGCGTGATGTATCATTTGTGGAGAGAGATAAGGTTCTGTTGAAAGTCTCGCGGATGAAGGGTATTATGAGGTTCGGGAAGAAGGGCAAGCTGAGCCCGAGGTTTATAGGTCCTTTCGATGTATTGAGGCGAGTTTGAGGGGTTTCTTATGAGCTTGCTTTACCTCCCAGTTTATCAGGAGGATCGCTAGTTGAGATCCAAGAGAGTCTCTACCGTAAAGGTCCAGTAGAGGGGCCAACCAGTTTAGGACTTTGGCGTATGTTCGGAATGGGTTTTGGAGCGTTTCAGCGCCCAATATTGAAATTTGAGTTTCTTTAAGTTTCATATTTGGTTTGGAATGTGTTTTTGTGTTATCTAGGTCCGAAAGGATTACGAGACCGGGAATAGTTCCATTAGTTCATTCATGACTTGCTTGCAAAATTTGGTGCCATTCCGAGTAGTATAGGTCGGTTCGGTTCATTGTTAGGGAATTCAAGAAACATAAAGTTCCTAAGTTTGGTTCTATGGGTTTTGAGGTGTTATTTTGAGTTTTCGCATTGTTGCGAGTCCGTATTATGATTTGGGACTTTTTAGTATATTTGGACGGGGGCTCGAGTGGGCCCAGATGCCTCTCGGGCACCAAACGAGGCCAAAAACTAGCTGAAGCAGTTGCTAGTGCACCTGATCTGGTGTGACCGTAGGTGAGTTTGCCCAGTCGCAGGTGTGAGACTGCTCCTGCTGTTCCAACCTTGCAGGTGCAATCCCTAGGTGGGCTGCCCAGTTCTCGCAGGTGCGAGCCTAGGCGCTTGTCCCATTTCCCGCAGGTGCGAGCTATTGCTCGCACGTGCGGTCCTTGAGCCGCATGTGCGGAACTACTGAAGGCAGTGTGTTCCTTAAACATGGGAAATGTTCATTTTCTCCATTTTTCTTCCACCATTGTCGACTTAGGGAGCTTGGGAAAGGGTAAATCCACCTTGCTACTGAAAGGTAAGTGATTTATACTCTAATATTAGTTTAATACCTGAAATCCTAGGTAGATTAACCTCCTAATTAGTGAAAAAGCAAGGGTTAGAGTAAAAACCTAGGGCTTTGTGGAATTTGGGGGATTTCCCACTAAACTAGCTATGAAATCATACAAAAATCATATATTAACGACCCTTAGGATATGGGTAAGTGTTTCCTTCAAAAATTTCCGGAATCCGAGTATGTGGACCCGTGGTGTACTTTTGGGATTTTCCAAAGTAGGTTGAAATAGCTACTTAATTAGGTAAATTTCATAATTTTGAGCATAGATTGATTCCTGTATACAATATTTGAGTAGGTCTCAGTCCTTGGGCGGCGAGTTTGGAGGTTCATGCGCGTTCTTAACTCGGGAAGTAGAATCCTACACGAGGTGAGTCTCCTTGCTAACCTTATGAGAGGGAATTGTCCCCATAGGTGATCATAAATAATTGCATGTCCTTATTTGCGGGGGCTACACACGCACGAAGTGGCGAGTGTCCATGTGTAGCTACTATTATGTTATCTTGGGTAGTTCTAGGGCTCACAAGCATGCTTTTATGTGCCTTACGTATGTCCCTAAATGTATTTGAGTTGCATAATATCCTGGAATTTGGTGTGAAAGTATTACGAAGATATGTTCAATAAAATCATATTTCTAAATTCCTTGTTTTTACGTACAATCTCTGTAAAATCCCTAAATGCTGAAAAGTTATGTGTATGTATACGGCACCCACGTCGCATGTATGATTCGTGGGCGGGATAGCCCTGTCATTATTTCAACCGCGTCACATGTTCGATTCGCGAGCGGGGTAAAGATGCATCTATGGTTCGAGCCGTTCGACCCTCGGCAGTGTACATTTTTTCCATTTAAGCGATGCTTCGACCGTACTCTTTTTTCCTATTATGTGCTATATAATTTAATGGAAGTTTGTTGAAATTGTATAAAATTTTTCATGTGAAAAGGGGAATTTAGTACATTATATGCTCGTGAAATTTGACATGCCAAGGTAATTACAACTATACTTGATATTTTATGTCTTTGTGATTTCTACGACTGTTATGCCTGCCTAGTTCTTATTAAATTATGTTATTTAGAAATGTTGACCATTGTAAGTATCTCGTTTACTTCTCGTCTCTACTTCTTCGAGATTAGGCGGAATATCACTGGGTACATATCTGTTTATGTACTCATGCTACGCTTTTTTACTTAATTGTACAGGATCTACGACAGGGGCATCTGGGCATTTATCGGGAGCTCGTCCCTGACGTATACTTGGCATGGACTTCTCGGTGAGCTGCTTTCCCTGACGTGTCTCTCTGGCAGCACCTTGGATCTCCCCTTTTCTTTTGCTATGTATGTATTACTTTTCTTCAAACAGTAGGGAAAACTTGTATATTCTTTTGCATACCCGTTTCTATTAGATGCCGTAGACCTGTGATGCCAGGTCCTGGCATGCCCACGTAGTTGATATTCTATTCTTTTGGGTTGTAATGATGGTGGTGATTGCTATATTTATGACTCACTTTTGGTTGTCTAAGTCACTAGTTTACTTCGAGTTTATGCTTTGAAAGAAAAACCTCTTAAGAATGGTGAATTGTTTATAAATTAAAAAGGGATCACTAGTAAATTAAGGTTGGATTGCCTGACATCGACATTGGGCGCCATCGCGACCTAAATTGGGATTTGGGCCGTTACAACATATGTAAAAACTGTCAATTACACTATTTTGTTCAATGGTGAGACTTTGGAGCCTTTCAATGCGGCTAGAGGTTTGAGACAAGGGGATCCAATCCCCCCTTTCTATTTGCAATTGTTATGGAATATTTGAGTAGATTATTCAATGAACTGAAAGAAGATAAAGGGTTCAAGTATCACCCCAGATGCAAGAAGCTTCACATCACTCATCTGAGCTATGTAGATGATCTATTATTATTTGCAAAAGGTAACATTTAATCAATAAGAAGATTACAGGAATGTTTCTAGGTGTTTTCAACTACTCGTGGGCTACAGGGTAATCTAGCTAAGGGTGCAATATACTGTGGAGGTATGAGGGAGAATGAAATTGAAGAAATATTTCTACTATTGGGCTATTCTAAATGGCAACTTCCTTTTAAGTACTTGGGGATACCTTTAGATACAAAAAATATGTCTCTAATCCAATGGTAGCCACTCATCAATAAGATAGTGGCTAAACAAACATCTTGGACAACAAAGAAACCGTCATATGATGGAAGGAAGCAACTGATTCAAACAGTACAAATTGGAACCCAGTCCTATTGGGCTCAAATCTTTGCTCTGCCATCCATGGTGATTAAATTGATTTATGCTCATTGTAGAAGCTATATGTGGTCTGGGGGAAATGAAATTACAAAGAAGGCTCTTGTTTCTTGGGACAAAGTCTGTTTGCCTAAGCTAGTTGGTAGATTGAATCTAAGTAAAATTTTAATATGGAACAAAGAGGCTATTGCTACATCATACTGGGACCTATCACAGAAGCAGGACAAACTTTGGATTAAATGGATTCATGCTTTCTACATTAAAGATCATTGTCCAGAAGTCATGCCAATCCCAAAGAAGGCAAGTTGGATGGTATGAGAAATTCTGGAGGCAAGAGAAGTCATACAGCAAATGCAATGACCAATGGAATGCCAGAATATTAGTATAAAGCAAATATATCTACAGCTGATACCATCTCATCCTAAGATTAGTTGGAGGAAACTAATGTACCAGAATGCAGCAAGACCAAAAGCCATAGTTAATATGTGGCTCCAATGTCATGGAAGACTGCTGACAGTAGACAGACTGAGTAAATGGGAACTGAATGTAGATCATACATGTGTTTTATGTCAATCCAACAATGAGACAAGGGATCATATATTTGCTGACTGCCAAAATTCTAATCACATGTGGAACAGACTAATGTTGTGGATGAAATGCAATTTGACAGAGTAGAAGACTTGGGATGAACACTTTTAGAATATATGTCAACAAATCAAGGGAAAATCTACTCCAGCAAAGCTTCTGGAAATGGCTTATACTGAATACATTCATATGTCATGAAGGGAGTGAAATAAAAGGATCTTTGAAGATGTACTCAAAGACTCTAACACTCTGGCAAGGGAGATAGCATGTATGTGTAGTTTCAGAGCTACTGGAAATGTGAAGTTCCTAGTGCAAGAATTGATCTTCTAGATAATAGTTTGATAGTATAGGATCCTTTGTATGTAGAAAGGTTGAGGTGTATTTTCTATGAACTAGCTAAGCTAGGAGTAGCGTGCTATTCTTTGTAAATATGCTATTTGGTGATTAATGAAAAGTTTAATTACCAAAAAAGGGTTTAGACACGGGATTCTACAGTATTCTCATCAAAGAGTCATCGAGTGATTAATTGAGATCAATTTCTTACTCCTTTCATAGGTTGAAATTGTGTTTTGGATGTTTTGCTCATTTCTTGGCAAGGATTTGATGATTTTGGCAACCTTGTTTTCTTTGGGTGCATTTATTCAGCATTGCGAAAGAAGAATTGCATAAAGTACTTAAATTTAAGAGCTTTATTATGAGATTTATTTTGACCTGATTTATCATTTCATTTGTTAATTTTAGGTAGGAAGAGAAATTTCGAGGTTATATATACCATATAAATCTAATAAATAAAAGATTAAATATATATTGTTTGATTCTGATGAGTCAAGAACAAAACTCATGCATGTTAACCAATGTATTAACGAAATACATCATCTAACAAGTTGAACAGATTTTAAACTTTCGTACATGTCTATATCGATGAATAAATTTCTAAATAAAGAAAGGTGAAAAAAGATTCCACCTTTGACATTGTTGCTTTTCAAGCCAGATCTAAGATTTCTAGTATAAGAGTTCACCATTAAGAAACAGAGAAAAGAATTTATTAAGTGGGAATTGATCCCTCTTCCTCTTGGTAAATAACCCAACTTTCAAACAAGTGCGTCATATCAACCTTCTTGGAGCATGAGTGCCAACAGTTAATATTATACCAATTTTAGAAAATATGTACGTAAAATATATAATTTTGCAAAGAGATCATGAGTTCACGTGCTCCGCATTTTACCCTGTGAATCCGCCCTTCGTTACTTGTTGTCATTTAACTCATACAAAAAGGGTAATTATGACTTTCACACTACCTTAAAAGATTCCCTATCCTCTTCAATTGCTACACGATTTGGACCGCGATAGGCAGTCTGCGTGTCACTCATAATATTTTTGGAACGTTTCATAAATTTTATATTCTTGGGTACGAGTCATGTATTCACTTATACACATGATTCAAATACCTCTTTGACGTAGAAAAATAATAAAAAGGTTAAAATTGTCTTGTTCAGAAAATATAAAGTTATATACTCCTATAATCTTTATTAGCCATGTAAAACTAAAATCATATCCTATTCAACTTTTCTCAACTTATATGTTCAAAAATTATCTTAGATTTAATATAAACATCATTTCTTTTAAAAGTAAACATTACTTCTTTTAAACATTACATGATGGCCTAATATTTTCTGTCTGTATTTCTTGTAATGTTGTATATACTCTTCTTCTAAGTACATTTCCAGTGCTAGTATTATTGTATGTTGTTGAGGTGTCCTTTGGAATCAACTGGAACTAGAACTGGTTTATTCCGTTAATTCATTTTGGCTTTTATATATATATATAATATTTCATGTATGGAATATCACTTGAAACACAAGTTAAGAAATAGGTATGATGAAAAGTAAACATCTTATTTAACCTGTTTTTTTCTATTTCTAATGAGAAAGAAGTATGTAAAAGCATAAAGTACATTAGTTCAGCTAACATTTAAAATTAGAGACGTGCGAAAAAACATAGGAAAACTAATTTTTGAAAGTTAGATATTGTGTTTGAACATTCATTTATTTGAAAAGAATTTGAAGTTTTGTGAGAATAAAACTTCAAAAACTACTCTAAAGTTATTTTTGGGAGTCGAAGATTTTCGTTTCAAAATCTACCAAAAATGAGTAAAATCTAAAAATAGATAGATATTTAAAAACAAAATTTGAAAAAAGCTCCAAAATAGATACTTTTTTAGTTGCAGTCTTTCCAACTTTTTTGCACAATTAAACAAAAGGCTCTCTCTTTTACGCCTACAGCACTGAAAGCAGTCTGCTAAATGATAATAATTAGTACAAAAAAAAAGAATTCAAGTAATAGATGGCTAATAAAAACGAAAATTTAGAATAAAAGGTGACTATCAGTAGAATAGACTCCATCAATGATATGTTGAGGAAATCCAATATCAAAAACAATAACCTATTTTCTTACATATGATTTCTTTCATACTTAGAAAAGGGGGTGATCAGAGATTTTAGGTCCTCGTCGCACTGGGAACGTGACCTTGAGAATGTATATCCATGGCTCCTCAGATAGCCATGAGATCACCATACTGGCGCATCAAAATGATGGAACCTGCAAAGAGAGCTGAAGCTCGAAGCAGTTTCTGGAAAGAGGCTAGAAAAAACAAAAGTTAAATCGGACGTGAGACTAAATTGCTACCCTTTTGTTTCGGCCAAGTACAAAAATGATACTATCATCCGCTTAAATTTTTAAACTAGCATGATAAAAATTTGAAGTTGAGATACATTGACCATCGGAAATACCACCAAGAACCTTCAAATCGGCTTATTATGAAGAATAAAACTTCTTTCATCCACCCATATTTTTTAGGGCATGGGGGAGAAGCTGTTTACGGATAGCTAATTGACACGTCTACATTATATTTTCTCGAGGCAATTTTCATTTAAACAGTTATGATGAGAATTTAGAAGAACTGGAGAATGTAATCTGGATTTCTACTTCATCTGTTGCAGTTGATTCACAAAGATATAAACATTGTAATATATCAACTTTACTACGGTAACAACAAAGAGGGTCTGCCACAAATTAATGAAAAATCAAACAACAATCAGTCATGAGAACGAGGTCTAAGCTACTATCACCATTTAACAACCACTATTATCTGGGTAGCGCTAATAGAAAATTGAAGAACAAGTGGAAGTGGGCAGAAAGGGCTATATCACTGTAGAAGGTGAATTTGCCGTTTCTAACAAGCCTTATGTCTTTGATTGACTTGGAAAATAAACTATGTGGACTTCCGTGTTTGAGTTATTGGGTCGATTAAAGAAGGGGAGCAAGTTCCAGAGAAACTATCTAAGCATAAGAACACCCGATTCCCCACAGGAACTCCCGTTAGGGGAAAGCCACACGTGAAATAGACCGATACAGTGTGCAATTCCTCGAAATTTGAGTCCTTCATCTAGAGAGGCGCTACAGATATCATTTTCTAAAAAGCAGGGGACGTTCTGGTAGCACCCAAATTGATGACCAAATCGATGTGGTATATATGGCTCGATGATGAATGAGTTATCATACCTTAAATGAAGGTAATAAAATCGTAAGCTAATGAATTAACTTGACTCCAACTCTTGAGGGTCATCGTTATCCACATAATAATAAGGAAAAGAATTGGTTAACATTGTTGGTGTCCAAACTATATCCTCCCCATTGTGGATGTGTTTTCTTGAATCCTTCTCATCGAAGTACCTCCTAGCTCCCTCTCATGTGTATGCCACCTTGAAGGGACAGACAAACCCTTAGTAAGTGGATAATAGGTCTTGAGGTAATGTACAAGCCAACGGAAAACATAATGGATGGGAAAACAAAATTTGACCTGATCAAGTTGGGAAGAAAACAAAATCTTATTCAAACCAAGATAAATACTCGCCAAAACTAGGACCGCAAGGCTAATCTTTCGCCCGCTTGCTATCATGCTTGCCATCTTAAATGTCTCGGGATGAATGAAGTTTTCATTCTTATAGGGAACACAAAAGCACATAGCCAAATTGATAAGGATGATGCTATATATGTTTTATCTTTCTGGTTAGACCTCACCCAAAGCTTGGAGAATATAGCTTCTTGATTACTCGACCACCTAGTTGTCTCAGGAATAACTCCAGTTAGGATTATGTGTCGACTTTAGGCGCGTGGATTTCTTTTTCTTTCGAAGTGGAGAAAGTTTATATTTGTCCACTTGCTCAAGGATACATTTTGGTTAATACCCGTACCTTCTTTAAGGTAATGGAAGGCAGCAAATAAATACTCGCAAGATCGAGGAATAAATCTCATCTATTATTGTCCAAACCAATGAGTTCTCTTGTCTCAGGTACCACTTCTTCGTACGGAGAACCCGTAATGGGAAAACCTCCAAGGATATGTAATTCCCAATGAGAGATAGACAGTTTCCTGGCTGATGTAAGAAGCGTGTTCGTCTTTGGGACCAAGCTTCACAAAATGCTTGAATAATGTTCAAGTTTCGATCGTAAGTTAAAAGTGAGGCATATAAAGCATCATAAATATTGGTTTTACTTAGGATTTTTTGGCTTCCACCAAGTATATCTTCAGCACATTCTCAATATCCTGTAATATGATAATACTCGTGCTACAACGCATATTCATGTACGTTGGTTCATGCCATAAGTTAGTTGACGTAAATATGAGGAGAGATTATATTTGAGACGATAAGAAGTTAATCCTATTGGTCTTACATGATACAAGAGTGTATAAGAGTGATTAACAATTATTAGAAGTTAAAAAAATCAAGGATGTTGTAACCCGTATTTTTATGTAAACCTAGGGGTTCTTAATATCATAAAAAGGTCGTGTTTAAGGTATTTGAATTATATAATATATATGTATCAGAAGTCTTGAATTCAAACAAGTTATAAAATAGAAGTCGACAAAAGTTGTCGCAACTTATGTTCATAATTTTATTTAAACTTTAGGTCAAATAACACTAAGTTTTTCTCCCAAATGGGATTATTGGGCGGTCTACAAACAAAATTGAATATCTACGAGTCTAGTTTCCAAAAAATTAAACCATTTATCAATACGACATCATAGTAGAGAGATATATGTATTGTTGCGGGACTGCACAGGCTGCTAGGTGACAAGTAGGTGTGTCACCTACTTGGTTAAATGAGAGCCCAAAAAGAGGAAATTTCGGGTCGTCCAAAGAACCCATTTAAAGTCTTATCTTCTGCAATATAACCCTGATTATATATCACAAATAACCATACCTAAACCCCTGCAAAGTTCCTCCCAAAACTTATCCACAAACCCCAATTGATTTTCTCTCTCTTTCAAGTTCTAGTTGGGGGTAAAACCTAGAGTTTGAAGAACCAAGATAAAGGCTGAGTTATCCAACAAGTAAGGCAAGTTTAATGCTCTTTTTCATCCATTTTTTCTGCTGTAAATTCATGGTAATTCGTTCTATACTTGTAAGAACTCATAGGACGATGATCGGAAGACGTGAGTTCGTGTTATTCACTTATAATAGACTGTTTTTTGGACTATTTTGTGTTGCTGCGTGCTTTACTACTGTTTTGTGAAGTTTTGGAGGAGGAAGGGTGGAGAAACACCATATCGATGTAGGGTGGTGTGTTGGCCGTTCGTCGTAACATTTCTGGGTCGTTTGACACTACTACGGTGGTCATTTGTGTATGAAGAGATTGTAGTGTGTTTGGTTGTTTGGTGATTGTTTTGACTTGTGTGAAGTCATATATATAGGGGAAGTTCTATCCGTTTCATCGTAAAATATGTTATGGTCGATACATAATAGTTACGACGCTTAAACGATAATGATACTGTTGTTTCTCTTATTGTAGATTAAGGAGTCATCACATTTGCATAGCTTGAGGTTGGGAAGTATAAATACAAGGTATGTGAGGCTATCCCTTTCCTTCTTTTACATGACTCTGATTATACATAATGGAATATACGAGCTTCTAAAGATACTCTACTCTTAGAAGCTAGTAGTACTTACATTGTTTCCCTTCTTATGGAACAATGGATGTTGAGGTTGCTTCTCTTATTCTTATGTTATCAATGTTTTTGGTACTTCCTGATTCTTATAAGATTCTTGATGAAGAGTGATGCGCTCAAATTACACCTTAAAATAGTGTAAGCGATCGATTGTCAAATATAATAACCCAACAAGGTTGGGGTCGAATCCCACAGAGAACAGTATGGAGGCGTTCAGGAATGTAAGAGAACTATCACTTATCGCGCAATGCCAAACAAATAGAGTTTGGTTTTGAAAATGTTTATAACTAAATGCGAAAATATAAGCTAACCCAGAAAGCAAGTAAAATGATATATGGCAACAAGTATGAATGCATCGGTAATTACGCTGAAGTATCGATCCAATGTATTTCACGGTTTTATAAATATGAGCGAGTTGATGTTAATTAGCCACGTATAATAATTCTTAATTGGATTTCTCCAAAGACTAATAAGACTTCATAATTGAATTATTGCTAACCCAATTAAGATATTAAGCACACCCGGGCATGACTACAAGTATTTCAATCTTATCCCTAGGTAGAATCTATAAAATGAGGGTTAAAGCCTTAAGTTCTTGTTAATTAATTTTACCCAACCCCAAATTATCTTTTAAAAAATTAATTCGGAGTTAATGGGCCAGTCCTAGGGTTAGTTAATCCCTTTGGAAACACTAAAAAACAAGAATAATTAAAGTAAGAATAACTTACTTCATAAATATAAAAATCATTCAATAGATAAGCACAACAAGGTATTTAATCCGCACTTTAAATATGAATATTCCATAAACAAGATTCAAGTGTTGGAAACAAATAATACACACTTAAATATTCAATGCAAATCAAATAAATGAAGAAACAAACATAAATGGGTAAGAAATCCTTAACCACAAGGTTGAAATCTTCAAATCCCAAGTCTGTGTGCAAACCCTAGCTTCCACAAATGTTTTCTCTTTTCTTCTCTACTCAAAAACATATTTTACAATGCCAAAGATATGACAAAAGATCTGCTAGGTCGAGTATATGTGATTTGGGGATAAGAAAATATGATTTTACAATTCTTCCTAGTCCTGATGCCCGTTGGCCGCACTTGCGGAAGATATCTCGCAAGTGTGGCTCCGCATAAGGGGACTCACCCTCGTAGGTGCGAGTCTGGGTATCTTGAGCAACCTCCGCAGATGCGGATGAAATCTCACACCTGTGGTTCTGTAGGTGCGTGAATTAATTCACAGGTGCAGTTGTGTATAGCTTAGCTCTTTTTCGCATGTGCGTTCCATGCTCCGCAGTTGCCAGGTCGCACCTGCGGCCAAGAGTCCGGAGGTGCGGATTCACTGGAGGTTTTGAGCATTTTTCACCATTTTATGCTCAACCCCACTCCAATTCAACACCAACCACTTCATGGCACCAATTCCTTGAAATTCGAGCAATACACACTATAAACGACCTGATGTTATCATTGAGGGATGCAAAATCCAACGAAAAGAGGCTAAAATGAGTGGTAAAATCATCACTCATCAACACCCCTAACCTAAAGCTTTTTCTTGTCCTCAAGCAAATCAAAACCAATAACTTAATGAGGTTCTACAATTTCAAGCACAAGTTGCATTGCTAGCATTTACAAATCACGTTCTCCAACTAAGCATTATACTTATGGATTTGGTTGGTACTGAAAATTAGGCTCAAGTATGCATCTTACCTGAATAACTCCCTCATTTAAAAACAACTTCAAGAATTGCAAGGGAGTTTAAAAAAAAACTTTAAGTGATAAGAATAAGCCTCAAGAAGTGACTCAACCACACTAGTCCACCACAAATGCTCAACTCACTTATTTCCGAATATATCAAGTTCACCAATAAATCCTAATTCATGTGCCCTCATAGGAACGAAAGTCCCAAAATCACCATATTTACATGGACAATACAAGTGACAAATTTACAAAGACACTCACTCTTACAAAGAACTTCAAGTGCCACAACAAATCATGCCATAGGCTTGCCCTGATTTTAATTCTTCTCTTATTCAAGAATATTCGGTTGGTGATCCCATAAGGACTTTTTAAGCTTGTAATGTAGGCTTAGGGAAGGGTTGGATAAATATCTGGGTACAAGTGACTACACCCTCCTTGAACACTACTCACATTTTTTTTTCTTGATGCACTTCGTTTCTTTTCAAATCAAATAGCCTCATTTGCATCTAATTACCAACATAGAACCACTTTAAATACCTCACTGAATCTCTTCAAGACTCCCATATTTATATACATAAATATATCTCTTTTTCTTTTCCCTTTTTATTTTTTTAATTTTTTTTGTATTTTCCATTTGGAGCTTGAATAATTTCAACTGAAAATTTTGAGGTATATATTCTACACTCAATGTACAACTTTACCAATTTCCACTTTGACACCATACCCCCAACTTAGGTTTTTTTTGCTCATTCTCCATATTCAGGGAGGGACGGGTTCAAAAGAGGGAATTATTTTGCAAAAGGGAAAGGTTTGTAACGAGGTGACGAAAGAAAAGGTTCAAGGCTCAAATGGGGTAACTAGTGGTAATATCTATACAATGGTGGCTCGAAAGGCTAAAGGGATTTTCAGGTAGCACAAAGAATGCCTAAGGTCATTTCTCCAACCAAACATAATTATCATTAGCATTGAAAGACCAACCGGGCAAGTTCTAGATGATGGAAGTAAGCACAAGATTTATTTATACAAACACTAATACACATGGCACACGAATTAATCAAGATGGACCAATTTCATTTTCTCATTGGAGTCTATAGCAATATTTTTCAAACTAGTGGGCAAAGAGTCACTAAAAGAGCCAAAAATTTATCACAAAGATTATTCTTCACCATGCAACTTAGTTGTTTTAATTCAACACCAAAATTCAGAGGGCTATTCATAATTCTCCTTCCACATACAAGAGACTAATTTCTCTAATACCAAATAATCCAAAAGTCTCCTCCTAGGAAGACAAGAGTAATTCCCTTAAGAAAGTTGTCACACCATCTATCATAGGGAAAAGTCACCCGGTTCACTTCAAAAATGATCCTTGGGAAAGAACCGTAGCATGAAGAAAACCCAAACAAGTTTTATTAAGGACATAAAATTTGAAGAACAAAGCTACTAATAAAAACTAAAAACTAAAATAGAAGTAACTACTAAAGAAAATAAATGATATAAAAAAAAAAAAAATAAACTAACCACAGAAAGCTTAGCAAAAACCATTGACATAATCCACAATAAGCCCAACAAGGTCACATAAACAATGTCATAAATAAATACAATGTGCAAAGACACCCCCAACTAGAAACACTGCAGTGTCCCCACTACACAATATCAAAATCAAGACAGTAGTTTGAGGTTCTCCCTGAGGTCTGCATCAGACTAGTAGACTGCAGGAGAAGAGGCTGGTCAATGCTGCTGAGAACTCTTGTCATCATCATCCGTACCGGTATCATCACAATCGGTCATGAACGAGTAGTCCTCGCTATCATCAGCATCCGCAATTGGCAGCTTCTTGCTCGGCTGCCCCCACATGAAGATCGCCTTGACTCATCTCCACACTTTGACAAGGAGCTTACATTTCTTTTTATTTTTCTCCTTTTCCTTGTAAAATGACTCTTTCAGGTCAACATGTGTCGTGGCCAGGCTGGTGTAGGCGGTGTCAAGCTGTGAAAAAGATGTTGTCATCTTGTCCTGAGTATCAAAATACTGAAGCATCTTAGCCCTGGAGTAGTACTCAGGTGGAGGCTGAGTCTGGGAAGTGGAAGGCCCAGTGGGGGGCTTGGACACTAGGTCCAGCAAGATAGCAAATTGGGAGTTCATCTCCCTAAAAGGACCCTCTGATGCAGTAGGTTGTGAGGAGGATCCGACTCCAACAGTGGTGGTGGTTACCTTCCTTTTATTGCTCTTAACTGCTCCACCCTCACCCTTGACTCTGAGCAGGTGGAAGGGTTTGTCGGCGGGCACCCATTGATTAGTGTAACTCTCATCAACCAGTGCCTACCGACACAACTCAGTAATCAAGGAAGGAAACATTAACCCTGCTCATCATCAAGAAAATACTACCGCATCTCGCTCAGAATATAATTGCTTGTATTCACTGGAATGCCATCGAGAAGGCAAGAAATGATTAGGGCTCTGGTATAAGACACGTCTGAAACATTCTCCCTGTGGGACACCCTGCTAGACAGTACATACAGACATATCTTCGCCTCGACTGTGAAGTCGATTGACTTCAAGCCTTTTCTTTTGTTGTCCCACTACGCTCTGACACTTTCAGGTTACAACTTGGACAAACGCCAGGGCGAATTGTCTCAATGATCTCTCTCTAGTACTGGGTCAATAGGGTGGTTTGGAATCCCGAGGGCAACATTGATATCTTCCACCCCGAACCTCACTATTTTCTCTCAGATTATGAGTTGAGGATCGGCAAAGTTTGTCCGCTTGAGATTGGTGTAAAACTCACGAACCCATGTCTCAGTGGCGTTGTAAGGAGTAGGAATGATGCACAACCATCCAGAGGATACCAGCCGAACATAGTACTCCGGAAGCATTTCGGCCAATTTTTCTTATGCGATCCCTTTGTTAAGTAACAATTTCTTGGCGAGGAGATTGTCATAATACCGGCACTGACAGTCAGCAGACATGAACTGGTAATCATCAAATCGTTCCCCAACCTCCTCCTCAATTTCAAAACTGTTCGGAGTATTTAGGATTGTGTTCGGGTTCATTTTTAAGTCAAAGTACCTACAAAAAATCTAAACAAAGTTAGTCAAGCAGTGGACTCTCATTAAGCATATTAAGACATTGCAATTACGCCAAAGAACCAAATCGAACGGGTCCAGGAAGGCCAATTTCAAAACATTCCATTTTTTGCAGAATTGCACAGTTTCCGCACCTGCGGAACTTCTATCACAGGTGCGGTTGCGCATCTGTGGATCAAGAGGTGCACCTGTGGGGAAGTTTGCACGTGCGGTGTAGGGCTCGCAGGTGCGAAGCCGCACCTGCGGAAATTCTCTCGCACCTGCGGATTGTCGTCCCAAGGTGCAACTGCAAAAACTTTTTAACCATTTTTTATTTGGGCTTTTTTTTTCGGCCACTAATCCGTACTCAAAACTTCCAGATTAGTGCACCAAACTTAATACTAACTACATTAACAATGAGATTAGGGTACTTAGAACTCAATTTTCGTTTATACGATTAGTCTAATGCGGGCATTTAAAATTCACTCTCTCCTCACATGAATTGGGTTCTCAATACAACCCTACAATTTTTTGCTTCACTAAAGCCAACATACATTCCCTACACTCAACCAAATCCTCACTCTAATTTTACTCGAAATCACAAGGGTCGTGGGAATGGGGGTAAACGGCCATGAATGGCTTGAACAAGACAGAACCCACACAAGGAAGATAGAATAGGGGCGGATGAATAACATAGTAGAGCTAGGGAGAGTAAAAATACATGTGTCTATTGTGATCTTCAGCATGAGAGATGAGAGGCAACATATTTTTTCTTTCTTTCTTTGAGTTTTAGGGCTCATAGAAAACTGACCTGGGGGATAGAAATTTTATTTTAGTTGTGCGAAGTTCGTACCTGCGGAGACATTACCGCACCTGCGTTTGCGCACGTGCGAGAAGCCAACCGCACCTGCGTGAAAGTGTGCACCTGTGCTTCAGAAACCGCATCTACGGAGTCGCACCTGCGAGGATTTGACTGCAGATATGGAATCCCTGGGCTCAGCAAAAATTTTTTGAAAAACAATGGGTTGCCTCTCACCAAGCGCCGCATTTAACACCGTGGCACGACGCACGTCAACTTTGCCACTTTTCTCACCACTTTGGCGATATAAACTGGGAACCTAGCTTGGAATCAAGCCTGTGACCACGGGTGGTGGGGGTGGTAAGTAGATGATCGAGCCAATCCCCAAATTTTTCATTTTGCACTTCTTGGCTTTCATGTGAGGTATGTCATTTTGCTTTCTTGTTTCCTCAACTTGTAAGATGTATGGTATGACTTTTTCCTCCTCACAATTCCTCATTGATCCATGTAGTTCAACTTCCGTATCACCACACAATTCCAATGTTGAAAAATGCTTGGAATGTGCCTTGAAACCTCAAACTTGCAATTTTTTCCGGATTTTGACATCCTCATTTTCCCCCGGAATAGAGTCAATTTCAACAAAATTTTCAATCACACCGGTTGACTATAATTCAATATTTTTCTCGGCATCACTAACACTCATGGAGTCGGTTGGCGCATGTTCAAGGCTTGATTCCTCAAAGTAAGGCTCACTCTCACCCTCGGAATTGGACTCTTCTTGGCTTCCATCCACACTCTCAACTTGAGAGGCATAATGAGCCTCCATCAATGCTTGCATTTGATCTTACAAAGTGCAGATGTGCTCATCATTTCGAGTCACATCATGTTTCAATTCCTCGAGTGCAAAGTTATTCTTTTCCTCATTTTCAAGAATGGCCTACAACATGAGCATCATCCTCTCATTTTGGGCATTTGTGAGTTCTTCTTGGTTTTGTTCAAGTACCGATGAAGAATTTTCAACTTCAACTTCTAGGGAAGTTTCTTGGCTATCATTCACCTCCAAGGCTTTTTGGACCCTTGAAGCTTCAATCATAGCATCCATTTGTCAGTGCAACCTTTCAAGTGCCAAATCATTTTGGAGACTATTCTCCAAAACTTCTTCCAAGGAATTTTTCTCATGGTTCCCTTCTTCAAGTAGGCACTCCAACATGAGCTTGAACTCTCCATTTCTACCATGCTTACTTCCCTCCACTTCTTCACCACTAAAATTTCCATCACGAAAAGTAGATTCATCATAGTGGGGGCTTGGGGAAGGGACGGACAAATATACACAATCATACCACTGACCATTTTGGTAACCACACCTATCACAAAATACTCCACTCATGGGTTTGATATTGTGCGCACAATCCATCCCTGGGAGAATTTAAATAATTTTGCCACGACTGTGGTCCTCCACAATAAGGACAATGGTCATCAAAATATGAACAACTACCATCCGACCAATTTTCATTATATGATGCCATATTTTTTTTAAATTTAAGAAATTAAACAAGAAAAATAATTACACAAATATTTACAAGTTTGGATCAAAGCACTTATGCTTATTTCTCAAACAACCTAAATTATGCCAATTGTTCCCTGGCAACGGCGCCAAAATTTGATACGCTCAAATTACACTTTTAAATAGTGTAAGCGGTCTATTGTCAAATATAATAACCCAACAAGTTTGGGGTAGAATCCCACAGAGAACAATATGGAGGCGATTAGGATTGTAAGAGAATTATCACTTATCGCGCAATGCCAAACAAATAGATTTTTGTTTTGAAAATGTTTATAAGTAAATGCGAAAATATAAACTAACCTAGAAAGAAAGTAAAATGATCAATGGCAACAAGTATGAATGCATCGGGAATTGCACTCAAGTAACGATCCAATGTATTTCATGCTTTTATAAATATGAGCGAGTTGATGTTAATTAGCTACGGATAATAATTCTTAAATAGCTTTTTCCAACGACTAATAAAACATCCTAGTTGAATTATTCTTAACCCAATTAAGATATTAAGCACACCCGGATATGGCTACAAGTAGTTCAATCCTATCCCTAGGTAGAATTTATAAAATAAGGGTTAAAGCCTTAAGTTCTTGTTAATTAATCATTCCCAACCCCAAATTATCTTTTCCAGAAATATTTCGGAGTTGATGGGTGAGTCCTAGGGTTAGCTAATCCCTTTGGAAATATTAAAGAAAACGAATAATTAAAGTAACAATAACTCACTTCATAAATATATAAAAATCATTCAATACGTAAGCACAACAAGGTATTTAATCCACACTTTAAATATGAATATTCCCATAAACAAGATTCAAGTGGTGGAAACAAATACTACACACTTAAATATTCAATACAAATCAATGAAATGAAGAAAAAAACATAAATGGGTACGAAATCCTTAACCAAAAGGTTGAAATCTTCAAATCCCAAGTGTGTGTGCAAACCCTAGGTTCCACAAATGTTTTCTCTCTTCTTCTCTAATCAATAATATATTTTACAATGCCAAAGATATGCCAAAAGTTCTACTAGGTCGAGTATATGTGAGTTGGGAATAAGAAACTATGATTTTACAATTTTGCCCAGTCTTGATGCCCGTTGACCGCACTTGCAGAAGATATCTCGCAGGTGCGGCTCCGCAGTAGCGGACTCACCATCGCAGGTGCAATTCTGGTTATCTTGAACAATCTCCGCAGATGCGGATGAAAGGTCTGCGTGAATTACTTCGCAGGTGCAGCTGTGTATAGTTTAGCTCTTCTTCGCAAGTGCGTTCCATGCTCGCCAAGTGCGAGGTCGCACCAGCGGCCAAGAGACCGCAAGTGTGGATTCGCTGGAGGTTTTGTGCATTTTTCACCATTTTGTGCTAAACTCCACTCCAATTCAACACCAACCACATCATGGCACCATTTCCCTGAAATTCGAGCAATACACACTATAAACGATCTCATGTTATCATTGGGGGATGAATAATCTATGAAAAGAGGCTAAAACAAGTGGTAAAATCACCACTCCTAATAACGTGTACGGAGAATATCGACATTACATCACTCCTAAAGGTTCAAAATATGATTCGATGAGTACTACATGCATTATATATATTACTCTACCGAGTCGTGCTATAGTCGGCTGGGTACATCACCTATTGTGGAACCACTGATCAGTTGGGTTTTACCGAGCTCCACGTGGCCGGGTACGTTTTACCGAGCCTATTACCGTCGGGTACGATATGATGATGATGTTGCCCGCATAGGTGTATGTTTTAAAATTTTATGTATATATATGTATGTATCCCGCATTTCATGTCAGTAGCACTCAGAGGTACCCAGATGTTAGAGGTTTTATATACTTTATCCATGTTTCCATTATTGTTCTTACTTATGTTTTCTTGACTTACATACTCAGTACTTTATTTGTACTAACGTCCTTTTTATTTGTGGACGCTGTATGTCATGCTGCAGGTCCTGATAGACAGGTAGACGCAGCTCCCCCACCACAATAGGCTTCCTAGTTCAGCGATTATTGACAAGATCCCTCTCTGCACATGCCGTGGTCTTGGTATGCATTTTTGTTATTGATATTATGTGCATGTAGGGGCCCTGTTCCAGCAATGTTGCATCACTTATGCTCTTATAGAGGTTCATAGACAGGTATCGACTCATGTATTGTTTGGTATGCCTTGTTAGCTAATTTTTGTTGTATAGTCTTTCATGGCAGCATAGTAGCTCATACATTATATGTAGTTTCTTATCAGTCTTGTCACCATATGTGATGTATGTTCATGCCATCATCTTTCACTGTTGATTGTTCATGATCCATATCTACCATTTATATTGATCTCGTCGGCCCTTAAAGATAATAACAAAGGTTAGATAAATGTACGTTGCCGCTCGGCAAGTATGGCCAAGGTTCTAGTCATGATCCTCCAGTTTGGGTCGTGAAAACTCTCCCTCTATTGTTGTTATGTTTCCCCCAACGTACGGTGCATTGAATTATGCCACACCATAAGTTTGGAAGGGTGCTAGCAATTTTTACATGGCGATGGATTGGAATTTGGGGAGACCAAATCTTGAACAATAGATTAGAAGTAGATTTTTGCTTCAAGGTGCAACTTTCTACATGAAGGGAGTTCCTCAAAGAAGTCCATAAGGCTGCATACCGTCCAGCTTGTGGGGTGTGAACCAAAAGCTTGGTTTGTTCTATGCCAAATGATGGAACCTTAATTCATTTCATCTTTAAATTAACATGTCACAAAAATACTTTGAGAATCATTTGTATAAACAATTGGTGACAAAAATCACTTATCCTAAATACACCGCAGTATTTTATTTTATATGTTAGTTTCAACTAAAAAAATACGCATCACAACACCCGATTCAATTACATAAAATGAATATTATTAGATACGGTCAGGACCTCGAATTCCCGCCTTCAAGATCATGATGGCGCCTAACATTTCACTTGCTAGGAAAGACAACGTTAGAGGAGTCACAAGGACACGACCTTCTACAGTCTCTAGAGGAGTCACAAGTACACGAGTAATAAATACAAATGAGTAAAACCAATTAAACCGCAATGAAACTAAAACGAAGTATGGAATGACATAAAAACCAACAATATCTAAGTACAACACGGATGTGGAGTCACAAGTACAAGAGCTTCTAGAGTCTGTACAAATAGGTTTGAAATAAATACAATTGTATCAAATGAAAAATAAATAAATAGGGAAACTTGAAGGGGACTTCAAGGTCTCCGGACGCCAGCAAATCTACCTCGAGTCTCCAAATGCTAATCCGAGCTGATGCACCTCACGTATAGCTGGGACCATTACAATAATCTGCACAAGAAGTGCAGAGTGTAGTATGAGTACAACCGATCCAATGTACTCTGTAAGTGTCAAGCTTAACCTCGACGAGGTACTGACAAGGCTATGACAGGACACCCACGTAAATAAACCTGTACAGGTGTAAATATACGTACAACATAAAAACATATAAAAAATTAACAAGTACTATTAAAATGGGACGTGCGAAAGGGGTACATGATACAGTAACTACAACAGGGAATGATAATAAGAAATAATCAATAAACCTTCAACCAACAAAATGAACAAGCATAATAAATAAAACTACACGGCATCACCCTTCGTGGTTTTACTCTCGGCCACCATGAAACAGTAATAATACCACGGCATAACCTTTCGTGCTTTTACTCTCAATCTCACCATAAAATTATAAATACGGCACGACATCACCCTTCATTCTTTACTCTCAATTTCATCGTGAAATAATGGATACGACACGACATCACCCTTCGTGCATTAACTCTTAAATATGTCACATCATCACCCTTCGTGCATTAACTCAAATACGGCATGGCATCATCCTTCGTGCATTTACTCTCTCCCTTACCATATAACAACAGGGAGATAGAATAAGCAAAATCAACTCTTATGTCAACAATAGTTCCACAATACCAATCTCTACTTTAGAAACATTACTCAATAATCACAAATAGCCCTTAAATGTGGGAAGAACGATCAATTTAGTAATTAACTAGTCTAAGCACGGATGTCATGATCAAAGAAAAGCATCAAGTCCCACCCGCATGCTTTAACCAAACAACAACGTATAAGTACTCATCACCTCACATATACGTCGAACCCAACATTTAAACAAGTAGCACGTAGCAAACAAGTCCTAATCTCTCAAGTCAAGGTTAACCATGACACATACCTCGCTCCCAAAGATCAACTCAAAGCTCAACCTCGGTTTTGACTTTCAAACAAACCTCTGAACCAACCAAATCTAGAAAATTATCAACCAAGCGATTCAATTTAGGTCATTACTGAAAAAATCAACTCCTGAGTTCATTTGGTCCGAACACAAAATTCGGACCAAAATCTGATTACCCATTCAACCCCGAGCCCTATTATTCAATTTGCTCCTAAATTCGACGTCAATTTTAGGTCTAAGTTATAATTTTACAAAAATCCCTAATTCCACCCAAACCCCCTATTTCCACCATGAAAATCCTAGAATTTAGGTTGAAATCTTATGAAATGTATGGGAAAATTGAAAAAAATTAGGTCATAATCACTTAACAAGTAATTGGGGAAGAATATCTCTTGGGAATATCGATTTAGGGTATGTAAGTTTGAAAATTTGAAAGAATGAGAGAATGCGAAGTCTTCACACTTCTGCTGCCATCACAATTGCGGTGGTTTGATCGCAAATGCGAACTTGGACTTCGCGCAATTGCGACCATTTAGATCACTATTGCTACCACTGTTGGCCCATCCCACTTCATAAATGCGAAGATTTTCATACAATTGCGATCATGACAGGAGTTTATGCCATTAACAATGGTGAACACTGACCTCACAATTGCGAGGTCATAGACATGCACCAGAACAGATGAACACCAGTATTTCCTTTAAGTCTAAAATCACTATGCGACCTATGAGAAACTCACCCGATCCCTTGAGGATCCAAACCAAACATCTAGACAAGTCCTAAAATTTCATACTAACTTGCTCGCACTATTAAATCACAAAAATTACACCTAGACTACTAATAGGACGTTAGAATCACGTCAAACCATTCCTATTTTTCACAAATTATGCAGACAAGTAATAAATACAGTAATGGAACTATACCAAATTTCGGAACTAGAATACGAACCCGGTATAAAAGAAGTCAAATTGGTCAAATCATTAAATTCACTAAACCTTTGAGCTTTAAATTCTTGACAAAATGCGATAACTCGACCTAGGGACCTCCGAATTCGATTCCAGGAAGAAGATGAATTTGTTTCAATATCAACTTCGCACAACCCATTCCAGATAAAAGATTTATGCAGATCGAAAGGCGTGCGATGTAGCATTCATGGTTGGAGAGCAGGTATTGCTCCGGGTATTGCCTATGAAGGGCGTTATGAGGTTCGGGAAGAGGGCAAGATCATATCGAGCTATATTGGTACTTTTGAGGTGTTGAGGCACGTTTGGGAGGTTGTTTATGAGATTTATTTACCTCCCAACCTAGCAGGAGTTCATCCAGTATTCCACGTTTCTATGGTCCGGAAGTATCACGGTGATCCGGCTCATGTATTGGATTTCACCTCAGTCCAGTTGGGCAAGGATCTATCTTATGTTGAGGAGCCAGTGGATATTTTGGACAGGCAAGTCAGCTAAGGTCAAAGAATGTTGCTTTAGTAGAGGTTCAGTAGAGGGGTCAGCCGGTAGAGGAGGCAACTTGGGAGACCGAGCAGCATATGCGCAGACGTTATCCTCATATTTGCACTACTTCAGGTATGTATATATACATGTTCGAGGACGAACAATTTTTTAAGAGGGGGAGGATGTGACGACATGGCCGATCGTCTTGAGAGTTATACCCCCGATCCCCGTATTATCTACTTTCCCCGTATTTATATTCTGCTATTGTGTCTTGACGGGAGGTTTTTTTGGTTTTTGGGAAGTGTTTGGGACACTTAGTCCCTAAAATTGGAGCTTAAGCCTTAAGATTTGGATCGTAGTCGGAACTGTGTGAACAAAACTCTAGAATGGAGTTCTGTCATATTCGTTAGCTCTGTTAGGCAATTTTGGACTTAGGGGCGTGTCGTGATTTGTGTTTTAGAGGTCAGTAGCTCATTTATGCTTGAAATGGTGAAAGTCGATGTTTTGGATATTTTGGTCGGGAGTGGAATTTTTTATATCGGGATCCTATTTCAATTTCGAAAGTTGGAATAGGTCTGTAGGGTTGAACGTGACTTGTGTGCAATATTTGGGGTAATGATTCCTAACTCTATTTTGGTTGTATTTCATTAATCTATAGTTTTTTTCTTCATTTAATTAAAGAAATTGGATGAGAAAGTTGGGAAAATGGGGAAAAAGTTCTTCAACCGAATTTCTAAGTTTTGATTGGGATTTAGACATTGGAATTGGATAATTCTTGTACGAGTGAACTCGTGAGTGAATGGGTGTTCATATTTGGTAACTTTTACTCGATTCCGCGACGTGGTCCCGGGGAGGATTTTTGGGGCGCATTTCCAAATTGTTGCCTTAGCTCATATTTCAGTAACTACATTAGTTCGTTGTAGTTGTTATGTAATTGATTTTGGCTAGAATTAGGAAATTCGGAGTCGGATTTTTGTGCAAGGAGTATTGTTATGGACTGGTTGAGTTTGGTTTGAGGTAAGTGGCTTTCCTAACCTTGAAATTCCCTTAGGATTTGGTACTGTGTTTGATATGTGAGCATTGTGTACGTGAGGCAACAAGTACGTACACGGGCTAATTGTTGTAAGAACCCTATCTATACTAAGAAATGACTTGTTTTCCTTCTGATTTGAATCTTATCAGCATGTGTAGTATCATGTTAGACCAAAATAGCTTACCTACTTGCCTTAATTTTTTATCTGAACTCTGTGCAGCATGTTTAGTAAAGTTTGTTGTTCTTCCTTGACTTGTACTTTGTCTAAGTTGTAGGTTTTTGTGTTCTAGTTCTCGAATTCTATTGCTTGAGCTATATATTTACGATGAGATTATGCAACGGTATTCGGGGAGATCCCCCATGTATTGCATATTTACTTTTGGACTATGGAACCATTTTACGGAGATCCCCCTGCACATTTACATTTGGGACTACGATACATTATCTCGGGAGATCTCTTGTTGTATTTCAGTGTGCTGATCTGTTACCTTCTATGATTTCTTTCTTCTTAAAATATAGTCTTTATTTTACTGCGATATTTTATTCTTTCCTTGCTTTGTTACATATATACCGGTGGGGCCCTGACCAGACCTCATCACTACTCGACCAAGGTTAGGCTTGGCCCTTACTGGGTACCATTGTGGTGTACTCACGTCTGTTCTTGCACATATTTTTCGTGTGCCAATCCAGGTTCTTCTTACCTTGCCCGGAGACTTCAAGGTACATCTGCCCACGCCCGTAGATCCTCGAAGTCCCCCTCTATCCCCCTACATTCATTTTCCCTCTTTTCTATAGGCAGTGATTTATAACGGTAATGACTCGTAAAAGCTTGTGACTTACGGTGTAACGGGTCTTGGGAGTGTTATGTATCTGTTGAGAGTTGATAATTGTATATGTCAAGCGGCATCTCAATTTATTATTTAAATTATTGTTACTTTTAATTATTATGTTCATGCTTTCATTTCATTTCCGCAAAGTATTAGGCTTACCTAGTCGTAGATACTAGGTGCCGTTACGACTTGCGGAGGGAGAATTTGGGTCGTGACAAATTGGTTTTAGAGCTCTAGGTTCATAGGTATCATGAGTAACAAGGCGATTTATTAGAGTCTCGCGGATCGGTACAGAGATGTCTGTACTTATCTTCTAGAGGCTCTGAAACAGTTAGGAAGAATCATACTTTTTGATTTCCTTGTCGTGCGAGTTATTGGCATTAAATTCTAAAAATTTTCTATTCTATTCTTTCTCACAGATAGTGAGGACCCATACCGGGAGATCTGACGATCAGGCACCCGCGCCTTTCCCTACTAGAGCCGCCAGTGGTCGGGGCCAGGGTAGAGGATGCTTAGGGTTTTCTGGAGGATTGTCATGGTATTCTCCATACTATGGGTGTAGCGGAGACGAGTGGGGTTTCATTTCCACTTCCAAGCTTTCGCGAGCAACCCTCTAGGAGACTCTAGCCCAGTTCATGATCATGTTAAGCACCTTAGCTCTCGCCACACATCATTCCGGGGGAGGGGCACAGACTCCCCCAGCCCACACTTATGGGCAGAGGGTCCAGGTTGATCAGGCCCCAGAGTTCCTTCCTATGCCACTAGTAGCACCGGTTCAGCATAAGACCAGGACAACCACTTATGAGGCGGAACAACTTAGACTAGAGAGGTACACAAAGTACCACCCACCTACCTTCAACGGATTACCTTCAGAGGATGCTTAGGCTTTTCTGGATGAGTGTCATCGTATTCTCCGTACTATGGGCGTAGCAGGGATGAGTGGGTTTATTTTACCACTTTCCAGCTTAGAGGAGCACCCTATCAGTGGTGGCGTGCTTATGAGCTGAGTAGTCTGGACGAGGCAGCATCACTCACATGGACTCAGTTCTCGGGTATGTTTTTGAGAGAGTATGTCCCTCAGAGCCTCAGGGATGCATGGCGCAAAGATTTTGAGCAGTTCCTCTAGGGTTCTATGACCGTGTTAGAGTACGCAGTCCATTTTAGTGAGTTGGCCCGACATGCACTGACCCTGGTTGCCACAATGCGGGAGAGGGTTCGTCACTTTATTGAGGGACTCCATCCTAGCATCAAATTAAGTATGGGCAGAGAATTGGAGATGGATATATCTTATCATCAGGTTGTGAGTATTGCTAGGAGATTGGAGGGAATGATTGCCTTTGACACAGAGGAGATAGAGGCCAAGAGTTCTTGAGAGACTGTTATTATTATTGAGCTCGTGCCTCAGCAGCTCGCTATGGTAGGGGTTATTTCAGTCGCCCCGTTCATTAAGCTCTTCCAGCCGCCCTCGTTGTTCCAGCTTATTCCAGGCCTCAAGAGCCTTATTATGCACTGCTAGTATCTAGTCCTCCTCCTGCTCGTGATGCTATTAGTGGCCAGTCTTGCAGACCTGGCTCGATTCAGTCACAGCATCCATGACCTCCGAGGGGTTATTTTAAGCATGGTGATACTCGCTATATGGTGAAGGATTTACCTGCACTTAGGAATGGTGCACCTTCACAGACTTCTCAGCCACCAAGTGCTCCATCGGGTCCTCCGGCCATGTTTCCAGCACCAGCTACCGCCCTACCTGCTCAGCTAGCTCGAGGTAGAGGTTGGGGGGGGTCGAGGTCGCCCCAGAGAGGGAGGCCAGGCCAGGTATTATGCTCTTTCGGCTCATTCAGAGGTAGTTTCTTCCGACTATATAATTACATGTACTGTTCCAGTATGTCATAGAGATGTGTCGGTATTATTTGACCTAGGCTCTACGTATTCATATGTGTCCTCTTATTTTTCTCCACATTTGGGTGTATCTCGAGATTCTTTGAGTTACACTGTTAATGTGTCAACTCCTGTGGGAGATTCTCTTGTTATGGACCACATATATCAGTCGTGTTTGATTGATCATAGTGGTTTTTAGACTAGAGCGCTATATTATTACTCAACATGGTAGATTGTAATGTTATCTTAGGCATGGACTGGTTGTCGCCCCATTATGCTATTCTTGATTGTCATGCTTAAACCATGATGCTGGCTTTGCCAGGCGTACCGCAATTAGGATGGAGGGGTACCTTAGTGTATACTCCCCACAGAGTTATTGAATTTCTTAAGGCTCAACATATGGTTGAGGAGAGGTGTGATGCGTATCTAGCTTATTTGAGAGATGTCAGTATAGGGATTTCCTAGATGTGTTACCAGCTGATCTTCCGGGCATGCCTCCTGACAAAGACATTGATTTGGGCATTGATGTGTCGCCGGGCACTCAGCCCATCTCTATTCCTCCTTACCGTATGGCTTTTCCTGAGTTGAAGAAGTTGAAGGAGCAGTTGCAGGAGTGGCTTGATAAGGGATTCATCCGGCCGAGTGTGTCACCTTGAGGTGCTCCGGTCCTGTTTGTGAAGGAAAATGATTGGTCTATGTGTATGTGTATTGATTGTCGCAAGCTGAACCAAGTTACATTGAAGAACCAGTATCCATTGCCTCGCATTGATGACTTATTTGATCAGTTACAGAGTGCAAGTGTGTTTTCCAATATTGACTTACATTCAGGCTATCATCAGTTGATGTTTTGGGAGCCAGATATCTCGACGATTGCTTTCAGGATCGGATATGGTCATTATGAGTTTCTTGTCATGTCTTTTGGGCTGACCAGTTCCCCAGCAAATTTTATGCATTTGATGCAAAGTGTGTTCTAGCCTTATCTTGACTCCTTCGTTATTGTGTTTATTGAAGACATTCTAGTGTACTCGCAGACTCGGAAGCATCATGAGCAGCACCTGAGGATTGTGCTTCAGACTTTGAGGGAGAAGAAGTTGTATGCAAATTTTTCTAAGCGTGAGTTTTGGATAGATTCAGTGGTATTCTTGGGTCACGTAGTATCGAGTGATGGGATCAAGGTGGATGCGAAGAAGGTGGAGGTAGTGCGGAGTTTGCCTAGACCGTCATCATCTATAGAGATTCGTATTTTTCTTGGTTTGGCAGGGTATTACCTTCATTTTGTAGGGGGATTCTCATCTATTACAGGACTTATGACCAGTTTGACCCAGAAAGGTGCTCCATTCAGGTGGACAGAGGAGTGTGAGGAGAGCTTTCAGAAGCTCAAGACACCTTTGACTACAGCCCAGTATTAGTATTACCTACAGGTTCGGGGTCTTACACTATATATGGTGATGCGTCGTGGATTGGTCTTGGTGTGGTGTTGACGCAGGACAGTATGGTGATTGCCTACGCGTCCAGACAGCTGAAGGTGCATGATAAGAACTATCTCGTCCACAACCTTGGGTTAGCAGTTATTCTTCAAGGCCTGAATATTTGGCGCCATTATTTGCGTTCCTTGTGAGATTTACACTGATCATCGGAGTTTGCAGCATCTATTCAAGCAAAAGGATCTTAACTTGTGTTAGCGGAGGTAGTTGGAGATATTTAAGGACTATGATATCACCATTCGTACCACCCGGTGAAAGCCAATGTGGTGGCCGGTGCTTTGATTCACCGGGCGGAGAGTTTCGGGAGTTTGGCATATCTTCCAGCAGCAGAGAGACCTTTAGCATTGGATGTTCAAGCCTTAGCCAGCCAGTTTGTGAGATTTGATATTTCTGAGTCGAGTCGAGTGTTGGCTTATGTGGTCTCTTGGTCTTCTCTTTTTGATTGTATCAGGGAGCGTCAATATGATGACCCCCACCTGTTTTTACTTAAGGACACGGTCCAACACGGTGATGCTAAGGAGGCTACCATTAGGGATGATGGCGTATTGAGGATGTAGTGCAGGATATATGTGCCTAATGTTGATGGTTTGCGTGATTTTATCCGGGTGCCGCGAAGATATATCAGGACTTGAGGGAGCATTACTGGTGGAAGAGGATGAAGAAGGACATAGTCGAGTATGTTGCTCGGTGCCGAAATTTCTAGCAGGTGAAGTATGAGCATCGACGGTTGGGTCGGTTGCTTCAGAAGTTGGAGATTCCGGAATGGAAATGGGAGTGGATCACTATGGATTTCGTTTTTTGGACTCCCACATACTCAGTGAATGTTTGATGCAGTTTGGGTGATTGTGGATAGTCTGACCAAATGAGCTCATTTTATTCAAGTGATGACTACATATTATTCCGAGCAGCTGGCTCGAATTAACATCCGTGAGATCGTCAGGCTTAATGTCATATTGGTATCTATTATCTCTTACCGGGGTATGTGGTTTACATTACGATTCTGGAGATCCGTACAACACGAGTTAGGTACTAGACTTGAGTTGAGCATAGCATGTCACCATCAGACGGAAGGGAAGTCCAAGCGCACTATTCAGATATTAGATGATATGTTTCGTGCGTGTGTGATGGAGTTTGGAGGGTCATAGGACTAGTTCTTTCCACTTGCGTAGTTTGTCTACAACAACAGTTATCAGTCGAGCATCCAGATGGCACCATATGAGGCTATGTATGGTAGGTGGTATCGGTAGCCAGTGGGTTGGTTCGAGTCGGGAGAGACCAGATTATTAGGTACAAACTTGGTCCAGGATGCCCTGGATAAGGTGATTCAGGATGAACTTCGCACAGCCCAGTCCACATAGAAGAGTTATGCGGATTGATTCGGGTATCACCTATGAAGGGCGTTATGAGGTTCGGGAAGAAGGGCAACCTGAGCCCGAGGTAGATTGGTCCTTTTTAAGTGTTGCAGCGTGTTGGGAGGTTGCTTATGAGATTTCTTTACCTCCCAACCTAGCAAGAGTCATCCGGTATTCCACTTTTCTATGCTCTGTAAGTATCACGGTGATCCGGCTCATGTCTTGGATTTCAGGTCAGTCCAGTTGGAGAAGGATCTATCTTATGTTGAGGATCCAGTGGCTATTTTTGACAAGAACGTAAGAAAGCTAAGGACAAAGAACGTTGCTTCACTAAAGGTTCAGTTGAGGGGTCATCCGGTAGAGGAGGCAACTTGGGATACCAAGCAACATATGTCCAGCCGTTATCCTCATCTTTTCACATCTTTAAGTATGTCTCTATACTTGTTCGAGGACGGACGATTATTTTAAGAGAGGGGGATCTGATGAACCAGCCGGGCGTCTTGTGAGTTATAGCCCCGATCCCCTTTTAACTGCTTTCCCCGTAACTATATTCTGCTATTGTGTCTTGTCGAGAGGTTTTGTTTTGCTTTTTGGGAAGTGTTTGATAAACTTAGTCCCTAAAACGGGAGCTTAAACCTTAAGAGTTGGACCGTAGTCGGAACTATGTGAATACAACTCCTGAATGGAGTTCAGTCGGTTATGTTAGCTCCGTTAGGTGATTTTGGAGTTAGGGGAGTGTCCGGATTTGTGTTTTAAAGGTCTGTAGCTCATTTAGGTTTGAAATGGCGAAGTCGATGTTTTGGAGATTTTGGTCTGCATTGGAATTTTTGCTATTGGGATAGGATTTTCGAAAGTTGGCATAGGTCCGTAGGGTTTAATGTGACTTGTGTGCAAAATTTGGGGTCAATCGGATGTGGTTTGATAGGTTTCGGCATCGGTTCTCGAATTTGAAAATTCCAAGTTCTTTAAGTTTGAATAAGGGAATTATTCATTATTTTTGCGTTGTTTGAGGTGGTTTGAGGGGTCTACTAAGTATGTATGGTGTTTTGCATTTGTTGGTATGCTTGCCTAAGTTGCCGGGGGCCTCGGTTCAGTTTTGGGTGCTTAACGGATGGAAAATTGGACTTATGCAAATTCTAATGTTGCTGGTTTCTGGTGTTTCACACCTGCAGTGGGGAGACCGCAGGTGCGGACTCACACATGTGGAGTTAAGGGCGCATGTTTCGTTCATGAGATCAAGTGGTTGCAAAAGCGACACGTAAGCCGCAGAAGGAGAGCCGCATCTGTGGAAGGGTGATCGTACAAGCGGAATGGATGAGGAAGCTGAGTTGGCCTTGTTTCCGCAGAAGTGGAGGGGTGAGCGCAGATGTGCGTTCGTCGGTGCGGATGGTTATGCGCAGTTGCTAGTCAGGGAGTTTAATGAAACTCTGCAGGTGCGGAGTTTTAGCCGCAAAAGCGGGATCGCAGAAGCGGGTAATTGACCACGGGTGCGGTTTGACTGGCAAAAAAGACCCAAGTGCGACGGTTTTGTTCATTGTTCATTTTTTGAAGTGAGAGGTCAAAAATTGGAGATTCTTCGAGTGATTTTAAGAGGGAGCTTTGGGATAATGATTCCTAACTCGCTTTTGGTTGTATTTCACAAATCTATAGTTGATTTCTTCGTTTAATTAAGGAAAATGGACGAGAAAGTTGGGAAAATAGGGGGAAAATTCGTCAGACGATGAGTTTTGATTGGGATTTAGACATTGGAATTGGATAATTTTGGTAGAGTGAACTCGTGAGTGAATGGGTGTTCATATTTCGTAACTTTTACTCGATTCCGAGATGTGGGTCCGGGGAGGCTTTTTTGGGCGAATTTCCAAATTCTTGCCTTAGCTCATATTTCAGTAGATAGATTAGTTCCTTGTAGTTGTATTCATATTATGTAATTGATTTTAGCTAGATTTTGACCATCCAGAGTCGGATTTTCGTGGAAAGAGCATTGTTACAGAGTAATTCAGCTTGGTTCGAGGTAAGTGGCTTGCCTAACCATGTGTTGGGGAAATCCCCTAAGGATTTGATACTGTTTTTTGATATATGGACGCCATGTATGTGAGGTGCCGAGTACGTACGCGGCTAATTGTTGTAAAAACCCGATTTTTTTACTAAGAAATGACATATTTTCCTTCTTATTTTGATCTTAACAGCATGTGTAGTATCCTCTTAGACCAAAACAGCATGCCTACTTACCTTAATTGTTTATCTGAACTTCGTGCAACATGTTTAGTAAATTTTCATGCTCTTCCTTTACTCGTACTTAGTCTAAGTTGTAGGTTTTCGCATTGTAGTTGTCGAATTCTATTGTTTGAGCTGCATAGACAGTGATGTAAAGAACAATTATGACTCGTAAAAGCTTGTGACTTACGGTGTTGCGGGTCTTGGGGAGTGTTATATATATGTTGAGAGTTGATAATTTTATATGCCAAGCGGCATATCAATTACTTATTTAAATTACTGTTACTCTTAGTTGTTAATATTCGTATTTTCATTTTATTTTTGCAAAGTGCTACGCTTACCTAGTCGTAGAAACAAGGTACCGTCACGACAATTCATAGAGGGAGAATTTGGATCGTGACAGTTGTTGAGTGCATATTCTATAACAAGTCAATCTCTGCTTTAAACATAGATTTTTTCTACTCAATTAATATTTTGCCCATTTTATAATAGATAATATATTTTTAAGTGTATCTTGCAACTCAATATGTAGTCTTCAATAATAAAAGGTGGACGAACTTTACTGCTTACCCCATCCAATTTTATTTAGAATGACAAGATTAATTAGTCAAACATAATTTGCCTTGAGAATAGATGCATTAAATTTGGAGTTATCTTCTTACATTGGATCTTAGCTCTTAAGTGTGCATTTAACACTTGATGCCCATTATACCCCTCTATGTCTTCTATATAATCTTCTTTTTTACCCTTATAGTTCTTCATCTTGATCCTTTCTTTTCCCTTGGTTGCCCTTTAATTTTCTTATATAAGCTTTTCTTATTAGCTCAGTAAATTTTCTTTTGCGAGTCTTTTTTTAGCTACTTCATTAGCGTATAGCAGCGATCACTTCATTTCCTATTTAATTGTCACGACCTCAAATCCTAAACCAGTCGTGATGGCGCCTATCGTGGAACTAGGCTAACGAATAACCACATGTTCACAATTTATTTTAAAATTCCAAACAAAATCCAAGCATTTCATAAATATACAAAGTTGCAAAATAAGTAGGCCTATAAACAGTGCAATTATCCCCAAAACCCGGAGCCAACAAGACACGAGAATCTATAAGAATAAGCATAATACAAAACCTCCGAATGAAAACTAGATACAACAAGAAGAGAAAATGCTGCGGACGCTGAACAACAACCTCTATATCCCGCAAATCCGGTTTCGCACGGAATAACTGGCTAATGCGTTATGTCTGCACCTGAATCTCCACACAGAGGTGCAGGGAGTAATGTGAGTACGCCAACTCATTAGTAATGAAAATAAATCAGGTCTAAGCGGCAAGGAAACACATAGAATCAATGCCAACAAATAATAATATACACCGCCTTACTTTCCAACCTTCAGAGTGAAAGTATTAGTATAAAAACCCTTTTAAAATGTGTATTTTTCGACCACTTCAACCGAAAGGTTTAGTATAATAATGAAATGAATCATATAGAGGCCCCTCGGGTAAAACATATTTCATGAGCTCAGATTGAAAGTAGTAAAATCATAAGCAGCCCTCGGGCAAAATATGTATCATAATCAGCCCCTCGGGCATGCCTCACAGTCACTAATAATCAGCCCCTCGGGCATACCTCACCATCACTCATAATCAGTCCCTGAGCACGTCACAGTCACTTATGCCTCCCAATCACTCGTCACACGGCACTCGGCACTCTGTGCGCTCACTAGGGGTGTATACAGACTCCGGAGGGGCTCCTTCACCGCGCGCTAATATCACTCAACACCTCACAGTTCGGTAGAACCACTCAAAAGGCCCCTTGGGAGAATCAATAAAACATGGTACTCAACCCAAAACATCAGTTTAAATCTAAAAATGGTGTAAATCATGCTGAGTTTCGAGAACAGTAAGAACAATGCGGTTGAGTAAATTCATCAATACATAGTGAGGTAAAACAACAGTAAAAAGCCCCCAAGGGGTCTAAATGGATCGGCAGGAGACCGCAAACACGGCTTATAGCCCAAATATTTCACAATTCTTTAGAACATAATTTAACATAAGGTTTTGAGTAAATATGCAACTCATTTGTTGCCGCAAAGAGGACCTAGTCCAATGCGAAAATCAGTACGCGCCACATACTCGTCATCCGACATGTGCGCCTTTCTAAAATTAGTGGGAAATATGTAGTTCGGGGTTCCATACCCTCAGGACGAGATTTATAACCATTACTTACCTCTACCGGGCCACAACACTAGACTGCAATGCTGTTACCCCTCAAATTGGCTCCCGATTTCTGCAGATCTAGCCAAAACCCGTTTAAAATCATCAATATATATCAAAGGAACTCAATCCAATCAAAATTTACCAAGTTATACAAGAATCTTAAAATTCAACCAAACCCGAGCCCCGGGCCCACATCCCGGAATTCGTTAATTTTTACATCATTAGAATCTTCATACTCCCACGATTCTGTACATACCAAGAACACTAAAATCGGACCAAAATTGCCCACTCAAATCCTCAAAAGAAGAATCAAATTCCCACGCACCCCTTCTTCCCCAATTTTGGTTTAATTCCAGCTAATTCAATGGTTTAATCACTTATAAGTCGACATAAAAACGAGTTATGAAGTTAAGAACCTTACCTCCAAGTGATTCCCTTCAATTCCCTTTTCAATCCTCTCAAAAGTGCTCCCAGCTCGTCAACAATGGAGAAAAGTACGAGCCAATTTCGCATGACAAGCCTTCTAAACATTCTGCCCAGCTAATATATTTTCTTCACTGCCATCTCAAACATTGGCACGCGATCTCGATTCACAGACCAACCAACCAATGCGATCTAAGACCAATACACACAATCGCATTGAACAAATTCTCCATCCACACACGCGCCTCAAAATACCCTACTCGATCGCAGAAAGCCCCATGCGATCACACTGCCTAACCTGACCAACCTACGCGATCACAATCCTAACCACACGATCGCGTAGAACAAAATTCCAGCCCCACTATTTTACCCTACACGATCGCAAACATACTCACGCGATCGTGTAGAAGGAAACCAAAACCTCACACCAACATAAATCTGCCCACGTTTCAAGCCAAGAATTGGTCCGTTAATCACCCGATACACACCCGATGCCTTCGGGACCTCAACCAAACATACCAACATATCCCATAACATCATTCAAACTTAGTCGAGCCTTCGAAACACCAAAAACAATGCAACAACACCAAAATGACATCAAATTCAAGCCTATGGACTTGAAACTTCCAAATTTCGCCAACTACGCCGAACCCCTCCAAAACACCTCTGATCGACCTAATATTTTGCAAACATATCCAAAATGACATTACGAACCTTCTCCAACTTACGGAATTCCTTTCCGTCCCGGATATCCTATTTTCCATAGCCGACCAGAACTAACCAAAAACCAACGTTCGCCAATTCAAGCCGAGTTCTACACCGGACACCACAAAAATATTCTTAGCACACTCCTAAGTTCGAAATCACCTAACAACGCTATATGAGCCATAAAATCTGCATTCCGAGGTTGTTTACCAATATGTCAACTCTCAGTTGACTTTCTGAATTATTAGGCTACTTTAAAAGGCTAAATGCCTAAAATCTCACCATAACCACTCCGGACCCAAACCAAATGACCCAACACAACACAAACAGGCTACCAGTGTATAACAAATGCAAAAATTGGGGAAATAGGTTAAATCTCACGGAACGACCGGCCGGGTCGTTACATCCTCCCCCTCTTAAACAAACATTCGTCCTCGAACGGGTCTAGAAACATACTTGGAGTATCGAAAAAGTGAGGATATCTGTCACGTATCTCCTGCTTGGTCTCCTAGGTGGAATCCTCCACCGGCTGCCCTCTCCACTGAATCTTTACTGTAACTATATCTTTAGATCTCAGCTTCCTGACTTGTCGACCCAAAATAGCCACTGGCTCCACCTCATATGACATATCATCCTCGAGCTGAACCGTGCTGAAGTCCAAAACATGGGAAGGGTCACCAACATACTTCTGGAGCATCGAAACATGGAATACTGGATGAATACTAGATAAACTAGGAGGCATAACAAGCCTATAAGCCACTTCCCCAACCCTATGAAGAACCTCAAATGGCCCAATGAACCTGGGACTCAGCTTCCCTCTCTTCCCGAATCTCATAAGACCCTTCATGGGTGACACCTTCAAAAACACCTTATCCCCAACCATGAAAGACATATCTCGGACCTTCCGGTCCGCGTAACTCTTCTTCCTAGACTGCGCAGTGCGAAGCCACTCCTGAATCAACTTCGCCTTACTTAATGCATCCTGAACCAAGTCTGTGCCCAATAGCCTAGCCTCGCCCGGCTCAAACCAACCAACCAGAGACCTACTCCTCCTAAAATATAAAGCCTCGTACAGAGCCATCTGAATAATCCACTGATAGCTGTTATTATATGCAAACTTCGCTAGTGGCAGAAACTTGTCCCACGAACCACCAAAGTAAATCACACAAGCATGTAACATATCCTCCAAAATCTGAATGGTATGCTCCGACTGCCCGTCGGTCTTAGGATGAAACGCTGTTCTCAACTCAGCCTGAGTACCTAACTCTCTCTGCACGGCTCTCCAAAACTGAGATGTTAACTGAGTGCCTCTTTCGGAAATGATACAAACTGGAACCCCATGCAATCGGACAATCTCCCTGATATAAATTTCAGCTAACCTCTCCGAACAATAAGTAGTACCAACAGGAATGAAGTGTGCGGACTTGGTCAGCCGATCCACAATAACCCATACATCATAAAACCTCCTCAAAGCCGATGGGAGTCCAACTACAAATTCCATAGTGATCCGCTCCCACTTCTACTCCGGAATATCAAACCTCTGAAGCAATCCACCTGGATTCTGGTGCTCGTACTTGACCTGCTGATAGTTGAGACACCGAGCCACAAACTCCACAATATCCTTCTTCATCCTCCTCCACCAATAATGCTGCCTCAGATCCTGATACATCTTCGCGACACCCGGATGGATGGAATATCGCGAACTATGATCCTCTACTAGAATCAAATATCGAAGCCCATCTACACTGGGCATGCAAATCCGGCCCTGCATCCTCATGACCCATCATCACCAATAACCACATCCCTGGCATCATCGTGACAAACCCTATCCTGAAGAACAAGCAAATGTGGATCATTATATT